>CAKNWT010303654.1:5103-18607 GCA_932066315.1 Andricus coriarius | reverse complement strand
TTCCCGCGAAGAGCGAAATACGAAATAAAAGCGAATTACGTATACACTCTTGCAAATACGTTAAAATATAATTTTCAGGGTCAAAACTGGTGAAAATGTTTTTAAAAAGAAAAATAATCTGTTAGCATTTTTTTCATGAAAATACGGTGAGCGCAGATCAATTTTTTTCGGATTGAATAGGAATTTCGGTTAACATAACCGATTATTCACTTAAATTACAAAAATTGCTCATAATAAGAATGAAAAATGATCGATTTTATTATTTAAAAATTATTTTTTTACAAAAATATTGTTAAAAATGAAGCTTAGTGCCATGTGTCTAGTGTTATTGTTTGACCCTCGGTGTCGGTCATCTTGCTACTTGACGTCACAGCTTAAAACAGGGTAAACCAGGGTGTCTAGACTTTTTGCAAAAAAAATTCAGGACTTTTCCAGGTTTTCCAGGGGGAAAAAATTAATTTTTGAAGGTACCTTTTTCAGTAAAAGATCATTTTCACGAAACATGCTTCAAAAATCTGATTTTGGGGTTTTCTTCAACCAAAAACGAAAAATCAACAAAATAATTGAATTTTTAGAAGACAGCTTAAATCTTTAAAAAAAGGTGAAATATAAATCTAAATGACGAATTTTTTGTCCAAATAGACAAATGTTCAACAAAACAGTTGAATTTTTAACGAAACAAGACAAATTTTCAAGCAGAGAGATGAATTTTCAATTAAAATGAATTGAATTAGAATGATTTCTAACAAAGAGGTTCAACTTTCAACGCAAAATAAAACATTTTTAATCAAAAAGTCGAAATGTCAATAAATAAAGCTTTTTCAGACATGACAGAAAAAAATTTCATCAGTAAAAAATTAATTCTAAATAAAAAAATTAACTTTTAACAAATTGGTTCAACTTTTACAAAAGTAATTGAATTTTCGATTTAAAAATAAATTTTCAGCCAAAAATGGACAAGTTACAATTTTCGATAAAAAATTAATTTTTTGATAAAAACAAAATCAGTGTTAACGAAGTAATTCAACTGGAATGGTTAAATTTTAAATTTAAAAAATTAATTTTCAACCAAAAAAAGGAATTTTCAATAAAATAGTCCCATATTGAACCCAAGAGATGAATTTTC
This sequence comes from Andricus coriarius, assembly GCA_932066315.1. Lineage (NCBI taxonomy): Eukaryota > Metazoa > Arthropoda > Insecta > Hymenoptera > Cynipidae > Andricus > Andricus coriarius. The sequence continues at coordinate 17,481 of CAKNWT010303654.1, read as the reverse complement.
AAACAACAAAATTAATTTTTATCAAAGTGGTTCAACTTTTACAGGGTACATATTTGGATTTTCAATTAAAACAAAAAAAAATAATTTTTAGCCAAAAATAGAATAGTTACATTTTCAACTTGAAAAATTAATTTTGTAACAAAAAAAAAAGTTTTTAATTTAGTAGTTAAACTTCCAACCAGCGAAATGAATTTTTAACAAAAATAATTATTCTTCAACTGGAATAAATCAATTTTCAATTAAAAAAAATAAATGTATAGCCAAAAAGATGAACTTTTAACTAAAATGATGAATTTTCAACATAACAAAAATGAATTGTTAATAAATTGGTTCAACCTTAACCCAAATAATAGAATTTTTTACCAAAAAAGTTCAATTCAAGAACATTATATCAGGGTATAACCTTATTTCAAAATTCTCTATATTCTGACCGATTTTTCATTTTCCCTGACCATTAATATTCAAATACCACAATATTAATCTTGTTACATTTTCAAGATAGAATATTTTATCAATGAAATAAAACAATTACAAATTCAAATTAAAGAGTACCAAATTTATTATAACATGAAAGTTAAAGTACCTCTTATTGAAATTCCCTCACTTTTGCAAGATTTTTTTTTTTTAAATCCGTGACTTTCTCAGTCAAATAAAATTCCCTGCCTTTTTTCCTGACCCACGGTCACACTGTAGAAATAATGTGGAATAACTCAGTCAAACCTATTTTTTCTTTAAGGAAATGGAAATTCCAGGACCATGAACAAAATTCAAGGAATTTTCCAGGTTTTTCCAGGTAAAAAAATTCAAGGACTTTTCCAGGTTTTCAAGGATATCCAGGACGCTAGACACCCTGAGGGGTGCCTAAACCGCCCCCCCCCCCCATTAGACGTTGGAAAGGGGTAGCTGTTTGACCAACATTATCAATCGCAATTCTTGAGTCGCAAATTGATGATTAAGTGTGATATATACATAGAACGTTCCATCTAAAGCGTGAAAAGCTAAATACAGTACCCTCTCACTTATCACGAGAGGCTGGGACTGAGATTCGCGTTAAATGAGTTCCCTCACCACATCAAAAAACTTTTTTCCCTTGCGCTTTATCCTCATATCTGATTGGTTGAGAAAATCGAATCTATTCAAAAAAGTTCATGTCAAAATTTGACAGTTGATTAAACAAGTTAGAGAGAATATTCAGAGGTTATTATACTAATTTTACCTACGAATCCTAGAAAACTGAGTGTTGTCTTACAAGTGTTCTTTGAAGAAAAGTTTAATATTTGAGAATTCTGGATAGGCATTAAAGTTTTTTTCTTTTTCGGTCTAGAATTAGTAGCCATTTATGAATTACGTACTTGAAATGAAAGAAAGAATAAAGTATTAACCTCTCAAGTAGGTTAAATTGAATGTCAATATTTAGAAAAAAAATTATGTTTACGCGCGAGCATTTTGTTTAGTGCGTGCGCTTACATGTGTCGGCAGTGGGGGCAAAACAACTAGGGGAAGTCGCGATATCTGGTAGTGCGATAAGTGGGAGGGTACTGTACAAACAAAATAACTCTTAAATTACATGGCCTCACTCTAAAATGCGTAATAGTCCCTTCCGTATGCTTTAAACATGCTTTTTACATCATTTTTTTAAGTTTTAACATTGAAAATTAGGTTTGCCGGTATTTTCATGTCCATGTTCGTAACCAACGCATCGAAATACATCATTACACGAAGTTTTAAAAAATGTAAACATAACATTTTTCTTTTTAAAAACGTGGCTTTTCAAAGTTTTGACCTTGAACATTTTTTTTCCTGCAATTTTCTTCGCCATATTCGTAATCTGTGCCTAAAAATATATCGCTACACGCTTTTCGGAACTTCACACCCAGAAGGAAAAAAACAGCCGGCAACCAACAACCTTGCCGGCGCCGGCAGGCTAACCACTACATTTAAAATATACTAAGACGTTATAGGTTGTATCAAATCGTTCCATATCTTCCGAAATTATTTAAAATCGCATGAAAATTGTTTCAAATTCCTTAAAATCATGAAAATCCTTGGAAATTCCTTCAATTTATTGAATCCTATTTAAAATTCTTTAGAATCTTTTAAAATATCTTCAGATATAACAAATTGATTGAAATTACTTAAATTTGGTTAAATATATTGAAAATCCACACGAATCTTTTAAAATACCCTACAATATTTCAAATTCTTTGAAATATTTTGAAATCCCTTGACATTTTTCAGGTTCTTCAAAATTCCTTGAAATAGATTAAAAATACATTGTACTGTTTGAAATTCTACTTTCTTGTGAATAATTTCTTTGAAACCAATTCAAATATTATAAAATTCCGTTAAATCACATGAAGTCTGAGGATATTCCTTGAAATCCCTTGAAATATTTGAAGACCTATGAAATCCTTTGAGCTTTTGGGAAATTTATTAAAATACCACCTTATTGAGTGCCATTAATGTCCATTACAATGATTGAAATCCTCGGCAGTCTTGTCAAATCCCTTGAAATTCCTTAAAAAATACTTTGAAATATTTGGAAATTTTCTGATATCCCTTCAAATCCTGTAAAATGTCCTAAAATATTTTAAATCCTATATGAAATCCTTCCCACTCTTCCGAAAATCAAGGAAATTCTTTAAAACCGCATGAAATTTTTGTAATCCTGTGAAATCCCCTGAAACATTTGAAAATCTCTTCAAAATTTTAAAATCCTACGAAAACCCTTAATTCTTTTAAATTAAAAAAAGAATTATAAAATGTTTAGAAGTTTTTTATATCTTTTGGTATTTCATAAAAATCCTTTGAACTTTTGCGAAGTTCCTTGGAATCATTAAAAATATCTTATGATATTCTTATAAAGTCTGGGAAATTATTTATTTAATTAATTGTGCCATAAATAATAATAATGAAATTTTCATATTTTAAACCTCGAGAAGCAGCTATAATTGTTATTTTGACTTACAAAATAACATAAATGATTATTTCAAAAGATTGTCATTAAATAAAAAATTAAAAAATTATAAGGTAAGAGCGTACTTTCTAGTCTCGCAAATCATTATTTTTGCACTTATTGTAATTAATATAAATAAATAAAAAAGATGTTTTAAGTTTATCTAAAATACTTTTTTCCATTCAATTCAAAATCGAATTATTCCAAGTTTTTGATTTTCACCCAAATATGTATGCTTTCATAGGGATTCCCGAGATTCCGACATACTAGATTCAAAAAAAAGAAATCACATTTAAGTCTCATTATAGACATTGTTTTACAGAGCTCATAATTGTTGTGTACTTTTACATGGGTAGTCCGAAATCAAATCTATGTTTGCATAAATTCTTTAAATGTTTTAATATTAATCACTATGTTATACTGATATTCGATAATCGCGAAACAATTATAGGAAATTCATAATAAAAACTACTGATTTTCGTATTATATTTTTTCGTAGTATATTCAATTTGATCTTTTTTTATATTTCAAACCTACAAAACCCAAAATAAAATAATTTTTTTGTCTAAAAAAGATAAGAAGCAATTTCAAATATTCAGAATTCGCTCTGTACGACAAGGTCGAAAGTCGCATCGTCACATGCTAGAATAAAGATGTCAGACAATTCTGGTCTTTACGGCTTTAGAGTACATTGAGTTTTACATACCTCTCTTCACGTTGAAATCTTCAATTTTTCCAGACGGAAATGTAATTCCTGATGTGAGATGAAAATTGCATTGATTGCAGGACTTATTTCTAATAAGAGTTGTTTATTTCTGGAAAAATCAGCGCGGAAATACGACGTATTGTTCAGAACGATATGGCGCACGGCATCCATAATGGAAAGTGGAAGGGAGTTTCATCAGGGCCGTATGAAACTTAAGGTACTGCGCAGATATTCGAGCAAATCAATGTGAATTTTAGAGACTTTTATGCCCAAAGGTGCTCTTCTTCAACATTAATTTTAATGCGAGAATTAAAATCAACATCACATTGAAGAAGGTGGAACTTTTATTCTTCAGGGAGAAAAATGTTATAAGTGATTTGGATTGTTTTTTAATTGATTTACACATATTTTTCATACGGCACTGAAAGCGGATATGGAAAGGGACTAGGGAAATGTAGTGGAGGTTCGATGAACAGTGTTGTAAACATTGAATATTGTATTGTAGGTGTCAAGCTGATTGGTAATATTAGGTATTTTCACTTCAACGACCGGCTAACTTCACTTCGTTTATTGCTGAGGGTTGCTGAGGGGAAAACAAGGGACCAAATGCATGGACAAAGCTTTATTTTTGTAATATCTTTGTTATGAATGATGATTATTATCATTTTATTATGTCATTAAATAGATCTTAAAAAATAAAAACTATTTTCCCCATACACTTATACAGAAAAAAATAGTTTTTACGAAGATATTAGCAAAATAGGGCAAAAATGGACCGAATCCCATGCATTTGGTCCCATGTTTTCCCCTCAGCAACCAACGAAGTGAAGTTAGCTGACGGTTGAAGTGAAAATACCTAATTGTTATTGAAAAATTGTTAATAAATGAATGGTAATAAATTTCGAATATTACGTTATTAGTTATTTCTACATTACTTAGTTTATATTCTCGATAAGAAGTTTAAATAAGTTTAAAACATCAGGATGCCAGGATTTTGAAATTTTATTATAATATGATGTTTACAAATATTTTCTGACATCATAAGTTATTGAAAAATTGTTAATAAATTATTAATATTATAATATTAAGAATTTCTGCGTTACTTGGTTTATATATGTTCAATACCCTACCGATAGAAATCTCAGAATATTCACTAAAGATTCTCAGGCTCTGAGAAGCTTCAGAGAAGATTTTCCGCAGGCACTCAGGTAGATATTTTTAAAGGTCCAGGTAGCTCGTTTAAATCGCCTGAAGGCTTTAAATTTTACAATGTGCTTTTCGAAATTGAAATAAGAATTCGGTCATAAATAACAAGCAAATAACATTCAAATCGAGTCTGCAGAGAGCCTGAAACAGGCCAGACTTTTTGGCCTGAGAATATTCTGAGATTTTCTATCGGTAGGGTATGAAAGGATATTTAAATTTTATTATAATGTTTATCAATATTTTGTGGGATAAACAACTTTAGCAGGGCCGGCGGTGCTTGTGTGGAGTAAAACTTAAACCGAGACTTAAACTGGGATTTTGTACAAAATTCTAATGTACTCCTACTCCCATTCGCCCACCCTATTCGTACCGAAAAAATTCGGCTATATCGAAATTTCGACATTTCGCATAACCGTTTTTACAATCTGAAATTATATACTGTTTTAAAAGTTTCAATAAATTTGGCATTTTTATATTTTATATATTTATTCAAACTTTTCCATATGTACAGTTTTCAGCTTTAAATGTTTCAAATTTGATCGATGCATTAAAAATGTTATTCGCTTAATTTTTAAATAGTTTAATATTGAAAATATTTAATTTTTAATTCTTTAATTTTATAACCGGCTTTCAGATAGAATTGTTAATTCTTTAAAGGCTTGCTATATAAAACGATTTATTCTTGAACGCTTTTTTTTAATTTTCATTAACTTCGAAACCCATATGGATTTATATATTTAAATTTTAAAATAACGTATGATTATTGCGTTTAGGAAATTAAAAAAAATGTTAAACTGTGATATCACGAAGAATTTTCTAAAGATAGTTGAATTTGGTATTTATTGCCACTAGAAATTTTATTACATTTTGGCGTTAATTTAGTAAAAATATATAGGTATCTGGTACATATAAGTATGCATATGTCATATTGTATTTATATATATGTGGCATTTTTTCTCAAGTGTACTCACCCAAAAAATCGAACGGATTCAAAGTTGACCAAAGTATAGACCTATTGGATAGTTCATGGGAATTTTTTTCACTTGCACAAATATTTAGCGTAGGGCAGGGGGTCAAAATTTTGGATTTTGTTGGAAGAGGCTCTTTTTCGGATGTACTTAACTGCTTTCGTATGAAATAAAAAATGTTGACCTAAATTTTTTCGGTAAAGCTTAGATCTCTCACTTTGGGAGATGTTAAAGACAACGTTTTTTTTTTGTTTTCGAGAACATAAATTTTGTCCATTCTGTTTCAGGGAAACCGTCCTTCCGCATGAAGAATTGTACTCTTTTTAAACCAATAAACCAATTTCTTTTCCACAATTTCGATAGGATTTCTCTTGCTATTTTCAGTGATCATAAGTATTTTTTATATCTTTTATTTGACCTTCCAAAACAAAGATTAGTACATCTGTTGAAGAAAAAATACTTTACCTTCATTTCTAAACGTCAAATAATAGGGATTTCAAAAAATGCTTGTGGTTACTGAAATGCGGGAGAAAAATAATTTATTCCATCGAAATTGTAGTAAAAACATGTTGTGTTATTGATTTTAAAAGAGTGCAACTAATTCGGAAGAGACGCTATTCCTGAAACAGAATGGACAACATTTAATTTCTCGGAAATAATGAAAAACGAAATTTTGTCTTTCACTGATTCGAAAGTAAGAATCTTAAGCTTTATTTTAAGACAAGAAAAAAAGAAATGAGTCGAAATTAAAAAAAATGCAATAATTTTATAGATTTTGAAAACTGGGGATCAAATGTTAAATTTGGTAAAAAAAACTGGTTACAACTACTCAATAGACCCTACAAAAATCTATCGAAAACACGGAGTTCAACAATTTTTTATCCCATACGAAAGCAGTTAAGTACCCAAGAACTCCAATATAAAGCCGACTGATATAGTTCTTCCTAGAACTACTAGCCCACGCAGTTTCTCAACGCACAAGCAGTGTCAACCCCGCGCCATTCATCCAACGACGAATTTAGTGCCACGGCCACTGCGAGGCAGTCCCCGAAACTGGCCTTATATTGGAGTTCTTGTGTACATCCGAAAAAGAACATCCTCGTCCAAAATCCAAAAATTTCACCCCCTCCCCTTTTTACAATATTTATTCAAATGGCGGAAGATTTTACCAATAAATTACCATCCAATAGGACTACAGTTTGCCCACGTTCAAGTCTCATCCAAGGAAGTCCAATATTTCGGGGTGGGTACACTTCGCAAAAAATGCCCCATATATGAAAAAATTTCTCTTTAATGCAGTGTGATTTTAAGAGCTTCGCAGACTGAAGTCATACTTAAATTGCATTTGTTACGAAAATCGTGATATTACAGTTTTACACTTTAAGAATTCACATTTTGAGAACAAATTCTTTTTCAAGAACATTTTTATGTTCTGGCCTGCGTTACGGTTCTGACCTGTTTTATGACCTGCTACAAAAATTATTCCACCTTTTGTTTGTGTATTTTTCATTATGAAAATAATAATTCGCTATAATTTGTAATTGCCACAAAATAATTGCTATTATTATCTGTGTGAAAAAGAACACCTAGGTATTTTTGTACTCAATTATTATACGCGCAAAGACTATAGCACTGCATATATTTATAATATGCCTATACAATAGGTGTAGTGTACAGCAGTACCAAGCAGTAGATACTAAGTTATATATTATTATAATTTAACGATTTAGAATTGCAAATATTACACTACTTTTATCTACTTTCCCCGGAGTGAAAGATATATTCCTGAATTGAAATGATTTTTTTGTTGTTTTTATAGCTATATCCTTATAAAACGCTGACAGCCTAAATTAACCGTCACTGCCAACGCCAATTAAAATCTCTTTTATCTCATCTAGAAATTAAATTCTCCCTCTCGATTTATAATTCCAATATAAATTTTTGAATCCCCGAATCGCGTTTAGCAACAAAGTATTCTCGTGACTCAAGGGTAAATCAATAATTTGCTTATCGTATAGGCTGCGGAAATACGTTAAAAACCGCGCATCGATTTTTCTTTTCAGCATTTCACCTGATGCATAAAATGGCATACACATGATAAATTCATATTATTTCACACCTGCACATCCAGTTGAGCAGTGATGATGGCAGGGGCAGTTACAGTTGTGTCTGTGTGAGGACTTGCGACGCAGGATCATGTCCACTCCGCATGTATGTATTTACATGGAACGTACCGGCGCGGTTTCGTATCGACAAGTGTTTGTTTAATTATAAAAGATATGGCTAAGATGATTTTTCACTGATAAGAAAGTCACAAGGATTTATTTCACATGAAACGGGTCACTTTAGCTTGAAAAGGCTCATTTAATCGATAACATTCCGGCGTCAGAGGATTGACAGGTGTCACGTCTTCTGCTCTCGTGTGGGTGGACACTGACGTGTGACAGTTCAGTTCAGTGACAGTGGCCAGTGGACGGGACGTCGATGCCTGACACCGGCCTCTAGCGTACTGCGGCGGAAGCAGCCGTATAATGAGGGAGTATGCGGAGGGATTGAGGGAACGATGCGATCAACAGTTGTACATATATAATACGTGCATATAATACATACATGCGTCGGAAACCTCAGTGTCCATGCATTTGTCAACATTTATTGGTATTTGTCTTTTATAGTCGAATGTTAGACTATATTTTAATTATATTTTATTTTCTATCACTGATAAAATTGGTTGGGAGAGTGTGTTGAGATGCTGAGATATGGGTCTCATCATTATTATAGCTGTAATAATATGTAGGCGTCCGCATGAAAAGTATAGGGTCATATAGCTTGATAAATTCCCAGCATTTTAAGCCCAAGATGAACCCCTTAGATTAAGAAACGAGTCGCCGCAGCATTTTTGAAGCGGGAACTTCGTAAAACACCTTTTTTCGAGAATAAGCATTCATAATACATATTTTCTTGGAACATGAAATGTGTCAACTTTCGGTGGTATGTACTACTTACGGTGGTATATATGACATGAGTATAGTGCCAAATGCCAATAGATTCAGTTTAGGTCCTAAAGTCGGGGCCAAAAGTCGAGGCCCCTCACTTCTTTTGATTGAAACTCGCTCAAAATTCTGAAAAAATTTACAGATATTCTTTTAACATTCTTTAATGCAATACATTTTTCAAAATTCAAAATTATTCAATAATTTACTTTTTATGGGGATTTATTTACAAATACTTTATTTTGAGAACGAATGGAGATAAGAAGCCGTTTAATGGCTCCAATTTTGCAGTTTTGTGATGCGAGTGCAGTGCAATAATCAAATTTCAGATAAAATCATTGTTACGCAATAAATATCATTTTGAATATTTCTGACTTTAATCAGTGTTGGCGCGTGGTCTGGTCTGGCACTGCGAGACAAGTAGTTATACAAAAGTACCCTTTCAATGGCAGTAGTAAGCCCAGAAGCGTTACTTTTGTCATCAAAAGGGTACTTTTTTCTAACTACATAATTGTCCTGCTGTGCCGGTCCACACGCCGAAATTAATTAAAGTCAGAAATATTCAAAATGATATTTCTTGCGTATCAATGATGTCATTAGAAAGTTAATTATTGCACTGCACTCACATCGCGAAACTGCAAGTTTGGAAACATTAAACGGCTTCTTATCTCCATTCCCATGTAGAAACCGCCCTATTTGTCCCCATTTCAATTAGGGCAGTAGTCAGAATCTCACTAGAACAACTGGACTAGTAAGTTCTAGTCAGGACCTTCTAAGGCACTGCTAAGATTTTGTATTCCTTATGACCAGAAAAACCCTGTGTCCCTCTAGTTAGGCCCTAATCTTGTGTTTGAGTCAGGCTGTAGTTGGTTCCTCATTTAGATATAAGAACGAAAAAATTCTAGTCAGGCACTGGTCGGGCCTTAGTCAGCATACCCCAGATAAACTTTCTGAAGATGGCGCTGCGGTATACACGATGCAGTGCCATCTTCAGAAGTTTGTATGCACTAAATCATGCTTCAGTAAACAGGCGAATGGCTGCCCCAACAACATGTGACCGCAAACTGAATTTTATTTTCATCGGAAGCATCCGAGTGTTTACCACTTATAAACACGTGTTTTTAATGAAAATAACACCACCTAAATTTGTATTAAACAAAGTTCAAGCAGTAGTTTTAATAAATTATATTTGTTATATGTACTGAATAGGGTTTGTGAATATAACCAAAAAAATTGGGTGATTTATTTTTTCAACTTTCACAACAACTTTACTTTGTTTAAAATAAAGACAAAATTGTTTTCAATACGTGAAGTATAAGGAAAACAGTTAAATTCGTGCTGTGTATGTGAAACCCAGTGAAAAATAATGAAAATAATAATTTGTCATAGTAGAGTGCAAATGTTCAATATTCAGATGTTGTGTGATATAAATATATGCAAAAAACGGGTTTTAATTAACGAAATATAAACCTCTGAAATAATTGATTTAAAATTGGTGTGTATTTAAATATTCTTATTCATTTTGTTGTTGAAAAATCGTTTGTCACATATTTATATCATAGCTGAATGATGAACGTACGGGAAAACAGAAAGGGTCTAGACGGGCGATTGAAGGGTATTCGCGTAAGGACCTTGTTAGAAGTTCTAGGTAGAGCCTGGCTAAAACAGCGTTACAGAACTAGTCTGGCCCTCTCTATTTTTCCCGATCAGTGCCCGATCAGAAATAGGGAAAACTAGTCAGGGCCCTTCCAAATACCGATCGCAATTTCTACATGGGTTAGTTCTCAAGATAAAGTATTTGTAAATGAATCCTCGCAAAATGTAAATTATTGAATATTTTTGAATTTTGAAAAATATATTGCATTAAAGAATGTTGAAAAATTATCTATGAATTTTTTCAGACTTTTTCTAATGTCGACAGCTTTCTGGGAATACGCTTGGAAAAGGAGACCGAAAAACTCTGTTTTTTTGTATGTTTTGTCCTCAAACTATTGACAATTTTTTATGATAAAAGTGATCCTTTCGTTGAATTCAGAAGACTTTAAGCTTTCCGATGCTTTTTATTAAACAATACATTTTTCTAAAGCGAGTTGCAATCAAAAGAAGTGAGGGGCCTCGACTTTTGGCCCCGACTTTAGTCGTAGTATCATCCCCGACTTAAACTCGAAAATAATAATTTGACCCCAAACTTAGAAACACGCGAATTTAATAATATATATCAACTTAACTAGAACCTGCCATGTAAGAGCCCTTTTCAGATCATAATTAACTATGCATGCATAGTGCCCATCTCTAATGACTGCCTATGGTTACTTACACGTAATTATTCAGAATGCGTATTACATTTTTTGCAACACCCACCTCGAAAGTGAGGACTTAAATGCTTCTGAATGATATACTTCAATCCAGAAGACTGTGCGGGAATAATATTGGCGCATGCGCACTTTCAACCACATATATTTTCCGAATCGAGGCAATGGACGTGCATGCACATAAGAAATTGCACACCGGCAAAATAAAAATATTCTTCAAAGTACTAAAAAAAAATTATACACTTTGGTTGAAAGCAACCATACGGGATCAAAAATTTGGTGATAAAGTGTAAAAAAAATACAAAGAAGTACTAAATAATTTTCTCGAGTGGTTTTTGCAAAAATTAGCGTGTGATACACATGCGCGTATACAATAAATTGCTTCAAGCCTCCAGCTCATGGTGCAAATTTCACACTCGTCGGCAATCGCCTATTTTTCGCGTAGTTTGCTATATTTGCTATATTTGCGCCTATTGTGCTCGCAAGTTTGAGCGCGCGTAAGGCGCGCGAATGTTGGTTCTCGCGCTTCGCGCTTGGAACTAAATTTGCCTCGCGCTACGCGCTCGGTCTTTATATATTCCCGCCTCATTTGCGCCCAGTCCTTTTAAAATTAAAGGTCAAATCATCGACAACTGTAATTTAGTGATTGTGAATTCTCTTTTGTTAAAGCTCCTTTGGCTTTAACGAACACATTCTTATCACGTATCTCGTGCTTCGCACTCGATTTTGTCCCAAATCTGAACTTTTCTACATCATGTTCAACAGTATCATATCAAATGTATATCATATATATTTCTGTATCTGAAGCTGGGACTGCTTTTTCGGATTTTGCAAATTAATGAATAAATGATATTTTTCATGATTACTTCAATATTTGCTCCTTATTTTGCACTAATTTTTATTCTCAGCTACCCTGAAAAATCTATCATTTCAATAAATTTATATTATCACAATTCATAATATGCATTGGTATTGAAACATATATTTTCATTGTCTTGTTTTTATAATTATAAAAAAGTGCACATCCTATACAAAAAATGTTATTATGATACATTTTATTGCAACTTGTGTCGTTTGTTCATAAATTTAATTTGTTTATTTTCAACGAAATTTGTTATCATTTAAACTGAAAATACGCATACTAGTGTAAAGAGGTTCTAAGCAAATTTGTTAAATAAAAGTTATTGTAGTTTGTGTCGTTTTTCCAAAAAGTAAATTTTTAATTTTTGATGCATTTTTA
>CAKNWT010303649.1:426-29004 GCA_932066315.1 Andricus coriarius | reverse complement strand
ATAACTTATTAACGAATAATTATTTCTGACTCTAAATAACACCACTGGGCACAGAAAGGATCAACGAAACCCATATATTTTTTGCAGATTTTTCATAATTTTTTTCAGTGACTTACAGCCATTCAAACTTGAGTATTCTGAAATGATCATAGGATTATTATGCTATTTCACCTTTCACTCACCAGGAAATAATGGCTAATCATCTGAAAATTCTGAAACCTGGTATCAGTATTGGCAAAACCTTCACCTGTAACATGCATGTTGTCTCATATTTTTAGGATTTTTTTTGGCTGAGATTTTCATGAAAATCTGCACAAAAATCAAGGTGCCTAAACTTTTTGGACAGATAGTAGTTTAGGCTTCTTTTGAGCATTTTGAAATCGGTTCACTCTTCCTTTGCTTAATAATTATTTACTAATAAAAAAGAGACCTTTCTCTATTTTTGTTCATGAAACAACGTCACAAATAGATCGGAATAAATCCATAACGTATAAAAATTATACAAACGCCCACCATGTACGTTCTCTATGGGAGAAAGGGGTTGGGGTACGGATTTGGATTCTGGGCTCCCCTTTCTGTTACCCCATAATAATAAAACCCCTTTATCAGTACACTCGGGCATAAATGTATGAGAGGCGACGAAGCTACCGTGCTCATTCAGAAGCACCATATTTAAATTGACGTTTTCGAAAACACACAAACACTTCTACACAACTGGCTTGTGCTTTGTCTCTGGATTTCGTTCTGTATTCAACATTGATTCTGCTCTTTACTTTCTTATGGTGAATGCCAATGCACTTATATGCACATGCTTTAATTGGTGTGAAATATTGTTCAGAATTTGTATTGTGTGTAAATATTAATTTGGGGTTATAATTTTTGTATAAACACTGTATTGCCTTTGCCTTGGCTAGATTAGATCATTCTTTTGTCAAACAGAACTTTTTTATCGAGATAATTACGTATCGTATAAGTCTTTAATTATAAAGTACTAAAATGTTGAGTAGGGTGTTCCTCAAAAATAAAAATAAATTGTTTTACTTGCTTACCCCCTTATTTTCTTTTATTTTGTGTAAACATAACTGCGCAATATTGTATTACTTAAAAACAAAATGTTTAACCCGAGGTCCAAGGCCCTTCAACGGTAAAGATTTGTGTTATTTTTTTTGTAAGTAAAATGTGGCCAATGGTAGGAAACTACCCTTCAACTTTTAAAAATTATCCGTTAGTTCTTAGTACGATATTTTGTTTCATTCACTGTCTTCACATAGTTTCTTATAAAAAAAGTCCTACGATGACTTCAGAAATATTGTATGAATATTTCAGATTTTTTTAAGAATAATTTAAAGACAATTTTAATTTTAGGCTTTTAAATCACCCTTATTAAGAAAACAGTTGAATGCATTCTTCTTGCAAAAAGTGTATCTGATTTACTAGGTTATCAGAAAATGAGGCAGGGACTCATTGAAAAGTAATATCACCTTATGAAAATATGATAATAAAAATATTAAATTTATAAGTTGTATTTTAGGAATAAAAAATATTAAAATAAACTAATAATTTGAATGCCCTTAGAAGGCAATAACTACACTTTGTAAAGAATAATACAAAAAAAATAGAGTTACCATCAGAATGGATTTTTGGTTCCAAAGGAGCTACAACAAAATGGACGCGGGTCGAAAATTAGCAGGGAATTATTCAGGGCCAGGATATACCGTCTGTATATCCGCTAGTCTCGGCAAGCTAATCTAGCACTAGGCTGGACAATCTAACCTTGCGCTAGTCAGTCGGTCTTGTGAAAATCTATTTTAGATGGTTAACGTTACAAATTATTTCAAGACTGAAAAAAACAATTCTTTGTTTTCAATTTACATTTCTGATACTTTTAAAAAGCATGCTAACTTTTTGAAATGTACAACAAAAATATTTGGCATGCTTCTAAGGATAGTACTCTAGTTTGTATTATGTCCCACTGGTTTTCTAATATCCTTGTAAAAAAGTTACTTTGCGCAAAAAGACGGTGTTTTACAATTTTGTTATTAAGGAGGTTTAAAGGCAGCACGGACCTCAAGAAATATTTACACACTTTTTTCATGAAAGATGACGTGAAAAACTGTGAAAGAAACAAAGTATCAACCCTAAACAGGCATTTTTTTAAAGTTTAAGAGTAGTTTTCTATCACTGGCGCACATTTTAACATTTCAATAGAGGGTGGTGTTTTCCTTTTTAAGGCAAGTATACTGAATAAAATTGGGGTGAAATTATTTGTCATTTTCAACACCCTATATGAGTATAGGGGGTGGTTTTTTTTAAGGGTAATATTCTGAATAAAAGTATGGTATAATTAGTTGTCGTTTGTCATGTTTACAAAAAAAATGAACTTTTGTTAGCGTTTAAACTGTTTAAAGGCTTTGGATCGGTTAAACATTTTTTTATTCCATAAAAAATTGTAAAATAATTTTTGCACCAAATGCAGAAAAATAGGCGGGACACCCTATTGTTGAGTGTAAGAAATTGGCCTTGTACTCTTTTCTCCCTTTATTTTAATTAATCAATGAAACTTCATTGAAAATCAGTAATTAATATTCAATGAAGTTTAAGTAGTTTTTTTTACTGATTTCCCAATCAGCAAATTAACTGAAGTTATCGTAATAAGCACAAAATCTATAAATATCTTATATGAACAAATTTTAAGAGAATGATTTTAATATGTTACAAAAATTCGATAAAAATTTATTTTAAAACGCTCATACTATATCATTTGAAAGTGTTTAAAATGTGCATTATTTTTGCAATATATTCTTGTAAACAGTGTTTGGCTGCCCAAAATTTGAAAAATGTATATACTACATTACGGAACCATTTTTCTAATTGACTGAAAAAACAATAACAATGCTTTATTGTAAAAATAGCAGGGTATTTTTTACATCCGTTACTGAAGTAGTGAGTGAATAAGTAGTAAATCACTGATTTATCAAGGAAATATCTAACTATTATTTTAATCAGCAAATTTTTCATTTATTCATGCTTAGAGAGTAATTCTTCCTTCATGAAACAACTTCAATTAGAAAAGCAAGTTTTCTAAAACTTTGGGAATTTGAAGTGATATATAATACAAATGAAATCAAACAATTAGCGGATAAAGTTAACGCATTACTTTTGACAGTTATCGTGTAAGTTGTATGTAATTTAGAAGAAAAATTATATTCTCTGTCATCTGTGTTAAACTTAAAATAAGGAATTAAGTATCTGACGAAGAAAAAAACGTTTATTAAATTGTGGGAGGTAGAGATAAACAATTTGTTTGAAAGAAAAATGAAAATAATTGTAAAGGGTTACTTCAGATTTGAATTAGCCAATTCAGCAGTACAAAATGGCGTTTCATCTCATCCCGTACTCCTTTTGCATTCAAAACTTTAACGCTCAGTCTGTTATTATCAACTCAGCAATCTCTTTCACTGCATTTGTTTTTCTTCTTCCTTTATTCTTCTCGGACGCTCATCCCCGCACTCACTGTCCGGACGTTAAAAAATCGGTGTTTTAATCCGCAGATGCATGTGTGTAGCCATTAGGCTAAATCGATACGTGCATTATGAAGCAGGAAAGGCTCCAGGGAAAAAAGTAACACGTTACCGATCTATCGCATGTGCACGCGAGCACAAGCCTCATTGGTTGATCTCACAATGGGATTCCCCCTCGGCGTGTCTGCTATTGGTCCGGATTTTCTGAGGGTTAAGCACATAGAATAGGGGGATGATACGGGATGAGTTCACGAGGGGTGTTAGAATAAGCGTTAAGTAGGGGTGAACTTGCCGGGGCGAATCTGCCAAACTAGTAAATGGCTACTTTTTAAACTCGACAGACGCTTAGACAAAATTAAAATTAAAAACTCAACCTTTGTCCAATTTAAAATAATTTATTCAAAATTTAAAAAATTGAAGTTCCCTCTTGCTTTGATCTTATAATTATATGTCATCGGCCAATACAGCTGCAATACTCTCAATAAAGGAATTGTTGTCATGACTTTACAAACCTTGTTACATTGAACTAATTTAATTTTAAACTTGAAATGTAGCCTAAATTCTGGAATTGAAAATTAATTTGGTCAACTCTACAGCTAATTTATGTTTTAAAATGGAAGGGTTTTGCATCCGACCAAACACGACTTGCAACACCAGAGTCAATTTATGATTTACTTTATATACGCGTTTCAGAGCTCCAGAAAGGTAGTAGAGTGGCAATTATTTTCGAGGTTGCTCTTCGAGTCGCCTTTTATATATTTTTTTTATCGTGTAGACGTAAAATGCGAAAGCAATATGGCGTCGAGTGGTGGCTCGTGTCTGCAACGCGGGGCGCCAAGTATACGAACGTCGTCTCGTGCTCTCGAAGAGAGAAAACTGCGAGAAATATTGGAGAAGGACTCTTGGAGAAGAATAATGACGCAAAGCGACCCGGAGCGAGAAACAATATTTGTTCGACCCCTTGGCCCTTCGATTTTGACACCAATTTTTCGCTTCACTTCAACATCCTCAATCCTAATTTCCGCCAAACCACAAAAGCTCCCTTCTTCTTTTTCAATTGTACTGCAAATTACAGTAGTTTCCAATCAGGAATTAAGGGTCTTTAGTTTGACGACAGTAGTATCTTTTTCAGAGTCTCAGAGTTGATACGTTTTTCAGAGCTCTTATCTTGAGGGTGTAAAAGAAAAGACACTTATACTCTGTTCCACAAGAGAACGAATTTGGCCGCGCAAGTTTTTATGAAAGAAGGCGTCGACAAATTTTTTTTCGTTTGGTCGACAGCCAATCGCTGTATTTATTTATTTGACACAATTATTTCAAATACACTGACCCAAGTTTTTTCCTACATTTTTTATAGCCTGACCGAGGGCCAGATGAGCGGACCGAACGTGGCAGTTACAATAGGTCCAGACAAATACTCACGCCTACGATTCCCCTTCTTTGACAAGATGCGCGCAGAGAACAAAATTTCGTCGTTTCAAAAATTCGTTCTCTCGTGGAACAGAGTATAGTATAGTTCTTATCGGAATTTATCGTCGTTAGTTTGATCGCGCGGAAGTCGGAAGAGCCCTTTAAACGAAGGACTGGAACTTAATCTTCACTTCTTCCTTCTCGCTCTGTTTTTCGTTCGCATTCTCTCTTTCTCTCAAAGCTCGGGGCTAAAACACTTATCTCACTTGAAACTGATTTAGACAGAAAGATTTGTTGCAAAAGCAGGCCTGCCGACAGTGGGGCCGAATCGTTCGGGGCCTGAGGCGACCACCACCTTAACTCAACTAAAGTCTAAAGTCTTAACCGTCTTTGACCACATGGTCGGCATCGAAGATGCAACGCTGACAAACGTTACGGTTACGCCCTCGACCTGCCAATATCTCCGTTACGGTCAATTTAGGTTAAATAAAGCAGCACTCTTAACGTGCTATTAACTTCAGCCCTCTGTGAAGGGAAATAGAAATGTTACAGGAAGAGAATCGTACTCCTGACACTTGATTTACTACTCAGGCTTTTACCTTCTATGTTTTACACTTATGCAAATTTTATTGGCTTTTAAGACAAATAATTCAGTGAGAAAACTAAAATATTTTCAAATTAAAATTAAAATTGTTTAGTTCATTTTAAAAAGATAAACAAACTATATACCCATCCCCCATAAAAAGTAAATAATCTTTGAAAAGCGTCAAGGAAGTGAATATTGACATAGCTAATGGACAATGGCACAATATCGACTTTGACGGACGTGCGAATGATAATTAAAGTGACAGTCTGGACGCCATATTGAAAATCGAAACCGTCGTAATTGACTCAGAGCACGTTATTGGCTTCTGTGAAAACAAGAATACGACGTGTTAATTGTTTTTCAAGTCTTGCCTTGATTAGCTCTATGTCTTCCCCGTTTCTCATGCAGCTGAGAAAATAACATGACAACCCGTTCAGCTTCTCGCCTCAGAATTATTTGCTTTGAAACATGATATTATAATTAAAGAAAAGAATTTAAAACATTTTTATACTTTTATAAAACTTTAATCAATTTTACATATTTCTATGCACCTTTCACTCTTGAAAATAAAATTTGTTGATTTTCTTGTCTCTACAATAAAATGTCTTATTCGTAGAATATTTAGGAGAAGGTTTTCGGGAGCGTAAATGTTGCGAATTCTTATTGGAAAAAAAATCGAATGCTTCTGGTTATCGTCGCTGAGACATTACGTACGTTCAGCAAGAAAACAACGCAGAATAAACTTCCACTTTTACTTCTTCTCCGAGAAGGAAAGAAGCCTAACGTTCAACGCTCAGCTGTAAAATAGTGCCGAGAATTAAGTGTTCTTAAAAGACTGTATATTATTCTCTGCGTGTAGGCAGGCGTTTACCAAGAGATGTTATATGAGTATGAAAAAAGTACAGCAGATCGCCCTTGAATCTTGAAAATTGATAGAAACGAGAAGAGGAAGAGATACAAAAAATATCTTCGGGACATTTTTCCTTCCCGGAACAAGTTGGCAATTTTTTTACAGAGTGCAAAGTGCGCTCTGCTGAAGTTTTTCTGTTTTTATTAAACCCACTCTGCCCTCTCGTTTCGCGAACGATAAATTTCTGGGGC
This sequence comes from Andricus coriarius, assembly GCA_932066315.1. Lineage (NCBI taxonomy): Eukaryota > Metazoa > Arthropoda > Insecta > Hymenoptera > Cynipidae > Andricus > Andricus coriarius. The sequence continues at coordinate 22,386 of CAKNWT010303649.1, read as the reverse complement.
TCCATATTGTCCTCTCATTCTCTCCATTCTCGTCTACTTGCGAACTTATTCTCATGTATAATTTTAGAAAAGGAACTCGTTAAGTCCGTATATGCAAATGGTCGAAAGTATCGCCAATATTGTTCGTCCAACCAACTTTCTTCGCTCTTTCTTTCTGCCTGGAACACAATGTGCACCACACAAATTTGCATTTGAAAATTCGCATAAATAAATAAACATACGTATTATGAGTAAAATATGGATTAATATCTATAAAATATAAATGTAATTTCGCTTCATTCAGTTTATCCTTCTGTCCATATTAAAACTTATGCAATTCCATTATTGTTTTTGAATGATTTTTTTAAAATGATTTTTTTATTTCAAAGAGTGATGCATAAAAGTTTAAAAATTGACACTCAATTAGTCATGGTTTTTTTATATTAATTACAGACGAGTGCAATTGTTAAAATTTCTTTAAATTCAGACAGTATAATTTAACATTGAAAGTCTTCTTATGGGTTATTGCTAAAAAGTTGACTACTTTAAGTCCCAATAATTTTCTACTTTTCCTTCGAATAATAAATTTTTTCTAAAATTAGCTCAGTAAAGGGCTTATGTATATCGAAGCACATTTTAGTAATTTTTCTAAATTTTAGACGACTTCGTTTAGAAATTGTAAATAAAAAAGTACAACTTTGAAATGAAAAATTGATAAATAATCTTTAAAATTTTTGTGTACTACTTGCGATTTACAGATATCACTCATTTATGTTAAGCTGAGAAAAATCAAAATCAAGATTAGAGTTCAATATTTTACAGTTGAAGATTTTAAAAATCACTTCAAAGTCTGTTCTACAAGTTGTTTTCTGGTCACGCTGCATTGCTCTTTTAGGATAAAACTCGAAAATAGGTATTCAAACTATTCATTTTTATACATAAGAAGATTTTAGTATAGTTCATATACATTACGAATACATTCTTTGATTTTAGTTTTATATTTTCATACTCTCTTGCGTTACCCTAATTAAAACTATATATTTTAGCGGTTTGGCATTTTTTTATTTAAAAAAATCTTATTGTTTAAAATAGTCAACTTTTTGGCAATCCATATACAGTTTTTAGTTTCGATTTAAATATTTATAATTATTGAGCTTCGAATTTAATTTTTTTTTTAATTATTTAAAATTAAAAATAGTAGAATATCAAACTGAAAGCCTTAATAGTTACGGATTTTAATATTATAAAATTGAAGCCTTTAAATATTAAATTATGAAAGCCTGATAAATTAAAAAATTCTAAAGAAGCACTAAAAGCATACATTTTTAAAGAAAAATTGTAGCCTTAGAAAATAAGAAATTAATTTGTCAAATTCATGCCTTAAAAATAGAGATTGAAAATTAAATTATTACTTATTTAAAAATGTACCAACTTGATCATTTCAAACTTAATTCCATAAAAATAAAAAAATTAATTGAAAGAAAGAGCTCAAAATTGTGCAATTTGAAAATTAAGTCATATCAATCTTTTTCATTTTTATTATTAACTTTGTATCCAATATTTATAATAATAATTGTAAATATTCAAGAATGAGTTGGATTGCCATTTTAAAAAATAATTATGGTAATGAGATTCAGTTAGTTTTTGCCATTAATTTGTTATTCAATTTCAATTGGGGAGAAATTGCAGTATCCGGGAGAACCCGGGTATTGAGAAAAGAAAGACTGATACTTCCTCCCAGGAAATTTCAACGATCCATAAACTACTGATGATATACATTATAGTATTATACAGTCGACAGTGAAGATAACGAGACGAATTGTATGAGACCTCAAGTTCTTCTCCTCGATGGCAAACAATGCTTCTGGTGTATATATAGGCCATAGGGTAACCGTAGACGGGGTAAATAATTTTAAGTTTCGACCTCGCTGCCGCAGAGCGGTAGCTCCCTGGCCTTTCCCTCCTTTTCACCCTCTTTCCACTCAGACTCCTTTTCTCACTTTATTTCTTTCTCTCTTTTGGGTTAAAGCACAATGATGATCATCGAGAAAATATCAAGTGTCCGTAACATTATACTTTCGGGACGTTTAAATGCCACTGGTACGTGTCATCCATACATCACTAAGGATCATTTTGAATGATCCCTTTCTCCATTCATGGGCGCCACTTGTGTTTTGGAGATTGAAGGAAATTTCTGAACAATTTTGTTCTAATTAGGATTTTTAATTTCTTAATTTAAATTATGCTTAAAAAAGAGACTCGTCGACTATTTTTGTAGGAATGTAGTGTAACCCCAACAGAATACAGTTTTCGTCCAGTGACGTAATCAAAAAATGTTATCGTGATCTCGAAAGGGCATAACTACGTCGGATACGTGCCCCCGGGCGAACTTGACTACAGCGAATCTCTCCCTGCATTTGCCCATACTAACGACCTATGTAAATGTTCTATCCGTTATCCTTGTCTCTTATCATTTTATCCTCCTTCTCCACCGTGGTTCCACAGTTCTTCCAGGGAGAAAGGGTACGAGGTCCGACATTCCAGAGCCCGTTCTCGACCCACGACCCCCGACCCTCGCCCCCTAAATCATCCACCGCAGCTAGCCCGCAATTTCGTTTTGTTTTCTCTGCTGTTCTCCTTTTTTCTTTCCACTTTTTTCCCCTTTTTCTTTTCTGTCTCTTATTCGCCCTCTCTTCCTTCATATACTTCGTAAGGAGACAACCGCTCCCACCTTAAGGCTCATAGAAATGTGTGGGAAAGAAAATTTCGCGAGATATGACTGGAACCAGGAGAAAGCTCAATTTTAGCATGGATGCCATTGCTACTATTTGTGCTCTCTATCTTTAGATTCCTCTTACGAAATTCGCCAATAAAAATAAATTCTGTTTAAAGGTACTTTCGACCAGCGTATACACATTTTTACTGGCCATCTGGATGATCGCCAGATAAAAAAACTAATCTGACTCGTAGAGTGATATCGTTTGAAATTCGGAGAAGGAACCGAAAATTATTTTTTTTTCGCTATAAACACTGTATCACGAAGATTAGGCATAAATCTTTACTTGATATTTACAAGGTGAAGGGTGCTCTACTACTCGAAAATTACAGGTCATTCCTTTAATTAAACAAAAAAGTTGTGCATTCTTATTTGATTTGAACAAATTGAACCCTTTCGAGTTTCGGCCCTAAAGTCCAAAGGTCTATGAACCAAAACCTCTTGTCCCACGGGACTGGCTGTCAAAATCATTGGATATCTCCACTCGGTTTGACGCCAAGGCACGAAGAAGGGCCGCGTATTGTAATTTAATTTCGTAACCCGATATCTTGGCTTTGTACGAAAAAATTATTAGGGTCCCGTAGACGTTATAATTTTCTCCTGAGAAATATCCCAACCCAGGCAAACTTTGGACTCTGCTTAAAATAAGGCCTATATGGAAGTGACACTTTTTGCACTTTTTTTGCATCTTCATATGTATGTGAAACTCCAGCCGATTTCCTAATCATATTCTTTTGCATTTCCCCACCATATAATCTTTATTGAGAAAAAACGACGGTCAAACACACAATTCATTCACAAATGAAATTAAAATAAACCAGCAAAAAGCCACAATTAGAAACATTCCATTTATCTATAAAAGTTATAAATATCGTTCATTTCATGAAATTATCTTCTGGATTATAGAAATTGAAATAAATGCACATATCTCCAGGTAATATTTTTGAAATTTCATGGCCAACAGGCTTTCATATCTAATAAATATAAATTGACTCAGACCATTTCAGCGAATGCGATAAGCAGATAAGCATCATAGTGTGAATCCTGTCACGACTTAAATTGGTACATCGAAGTATATAATCTCCTCGTCTGAAACGTGTATTATTTTTTAAACCAGTGAATGCGGATTATCTAATTTAGCAACTTCAATGAGAATCCTTGCCAAGAGAATATTTACTAATACTCATTTAAGGTTACACATTAGGTTATGTAAGTTATTTAGTCCTCTGTACACGAACATTCTAATCATCACGTTGCGAATCGTATTTATTTACGACTCTAACCGTTGTAAATGGTACACTCACATCCCAATTATATACTTGAATATTTACGCACCTGTATTTACTAGCAACCACATTATCCCGTTCCAGGAGATATTCCTATTACTAGCTCGTATTTTCATTCCTGCTTCGTAAATCAACATTAAGTTCTGAACTTGAGATGAAAATTATTAATTATGTAGAAGTATCTTTTTACTGTTATAATCATTAAAACTAATTAAAAATGAAAAGAAATATATAAAACTGCTGACAAATCAATTTAGTAATCCTCTAATATGTTCCTCGTGAACGCATCATAAATCGAACTTATATTTGAGTTCGATGGCGTTTTGGATGCAGAAAAAAAAGTCTACTGACATCCTCAACAAAAAAAGTACCAAGCAACAAAATTGCAGCGTGAAACGATGTCCACGCACGCTAACGGCGTATCAGCAACTAAAAAAGGCTGGTAAATCGGCTAGGCAATAAGAGCGACAGAGAAAAAGATAAATTCAGCGAAAGGGTGGAAAGGGGGAGGAATTAAAAAAAATTAGAAAAAGGGCGTCGAGTTTGCGTTTCTCTAATGGTTTCGATGCGCTCGGACGCAGGCGCACCAAGCCGTGTTTGGTTGCAGAGCTTTCGAGGTTTCAAGATTTGCTCGCGCTGGAAGCCCATATGCACACTCATACCAACCTTGCCACGTATACGCACGAGCTCGCGTGAATTATGTTTCATGCGAGATGTCAAATTGCTCGCCATATCGTAAAATATACAACTCCGCGCGCTGTGGGAAACATTATGTTCTCTCTGGCCCTTCGTCCTCCACCTTCTACACTTTTCGTCCCTCTCCGATCACCTCATCGTGAATCCTCTTCCTCTCTCTTCTGTTCAGCTTCTTGCTCGCACTTTTGCCGATTTAGATAAACGATTGGGCCATCCTTTTTTACGTCGTCGAATGCATTGTCGCTTCCGGTCGTTGCTTCAGCTCTTTGCTTCAGCTCTTTTTCATCTGTTCCTCATTCGCGTGAATTTTTTCGCCGCTCTCTTGTTGTTGCTTGTCGATATCCAGTGTAGTTTCGAATCTTGTTATGCAGAGATCAAGATGTATGAATTTCATTGGGGAAATAAAATTTCATGATGGGCAAAATATTATATATGTCGAATTCTGTAAATTGTACAATGTAGATGTGCATGATATTTGTAGCGGAAATTTAATGTTTCATTATTTTTCAAAATGAACAATTCGATACAGTGATGGTAAGTCTGCATTTTCGCGTTTATATTTTCAGACACCACTTTCTAGAGGTGTTCAAACGACAAGGTATTAATTCGTTCGTGTTACTTTGCAACGTCCTATCTCGAGTGATAAACTAAGGAAATTTCTGATGGCATATCAATTATATTGGGCACACCTACGCCCTATCATAGTAAGACTTTAAAAACTGTTTGTTCCGAGTTTTAACCTCGTGGCCCTAGATTCTAGAACTAGAATCTTTTCATTTGGATAAGTCGTTTTTACTACGAGATTACAGAATTCAAAAGTTCCATCTTCATGAGATTTAGAAATTGTTATAAATAAAAGATTCTGATGCCGCGACCAAACCTTAAAAATGGTAAGGATTCCTTGTCATACCTTCAGGCATCATTTAAACGGTCTATTATAAATGGAAAATGATCATCCAGTGATTTTGTGTTTTTTATTAACGAGATTGATAAGAACAGATGTTCGAAAAAAATTATATGTTTGCAGTAGAGGACAGAGGGTATATCTAGCCTCTAGCTTAGAAGAATCCAAAAGAGATCTAATTTAGCAATCTTCGCGCCACGCCCTGTGTCCAGTCATTAGAAGACCCTCGGTTTGTTCATTAATAACTCAAAAGGCGGCCACACACGAGACGAGACAAGACACCAGAACGAAATCAAATCTTAGCAACTCGGCACCATCGTCATCGAGGAAAGGATACACCACTCGTGAAAAACGTCGATTCATCGACCGTCAATAAATACCAATCGATCTTGAGCCAGCATCTGTTAATGACTAAACGTCGGCTAACGAAATTAACTGTGACTAAAGTGCATTTAACGGCTCTACTTAAATATTGTTTAAAGCCTGCGTACGGAAAATGTTTCACCACTCATTCCAATACATAGTATTTCACACTTCTATATACTTATTATATCTATATTCTATATGTTGCATATATATGTGTAATATATTGTATCTCCCCTTTTCTTTTCTTCCCTTCGAAGTGTTCTACTTTCCAAATTCACCTCCACCTCGTCTTTCATTTTGTCTCTCCATAGTGCATATAACACATCCCGTATTCAATCCTGCTCGTGAGTATATCACACGAACTCGCTTTTCGACACTTCCAAGGATCCTTGGCATGAAACTTGCTGAGACGAGGAAGCGCAGAAGAAAAAGTAAAGGGCGGAAAGAAGGAAACTTTTCTGGCAAACTTTTAGTTCCTTCTCAACTCCAAGAGTGAACGGGCTTAAAAATCAGAATGAAGAATTAATTTTATTTTACCTACAGCTCCCAAACTATATACACTAGTAGTTTCTCTTGCCTATAGTTATTTATTTCATCGTTGATGCATCAGTCAAAAATAAAATAAGTATAAGAACTTGGTCAAAATCGTGAGATCAAAAGGGTTGAGAGCCCAAACATAGACTCAAAGTAACGGAGAGTGTTAGCCTACTGCCTACTTGAAATACAATTCGCTTTGGGCCTTTGAGCCCAAAATGCTAATCCGGGTTTTCCTCCTCCTCTTCCTCCTTGAATTTACCCGAATCGAGTATATCAACAAAGCGAAATTCGCGCTAGAGTTTCACGGACGAGAGAACTTTGCCTACTGTCGGTGAAAGATGAAGACAGCTTTACTCCAGGAATAGAAAACGAGTGGAAAAGAGAAGGAGAGAAAAAAAGAAAAAAGTTTGTTCTGACAATAGGTCCTAACAAGCCGGATCGCGGTTCTTTGGGCTTTGGTGCCGTTTAGCGTTCGCACAAAAGGGCGTGCTGAATTCCGCTGGCACGCACCTTCCCTTCTCAAGGAAAGAATCACAGAAGTGTCTATGCGGGGTAACTTCGTTTTGGTACTTCGTGCAAAATTTTGAGATTTTCGACCTCATCGAGGGGTAAACGAGAAAGGGAGGAGAGTAGGGCAGGAAGGAAAGCGAGGACGTTACATACACACCTAATCTTGAATGGCGACCTTCGAGATCCTTTCGAGGACCCTCGAACTCATCTCGTCCCTTCTGTGTGCCCTGGGCACGCTCCATTATGAAGATCGCGCTATTCAAAAGCTATTTACCCCACGTCACTGGCTCGTTTACTTACTTTACGCTTATATCAACGCCTCTACGTGTAATCCCACAAACCATGATAAAAACCTACCCTCGGCTTTAGAGTCCGAAATATGCTGAAAACATATAGTTCAAAATACTGTACATATAGGTCAAGTGCTGAACACAAAATGAGCTCACAGTGTCTGCATGCACACTTGTCTTCATTTTCTTATACAATCGTTAGAGTTAAAATGACTTTTCAAATAGGGGAGGGTGGTATATTGGATACCGGTACATACTGGATGATGCAGTTTTAATCATAATAAGAATGATATCTTATTTCTTCAGCGGCAGCTATACCTAAATATGAATCCTCTAAAATACAACATTCTTGAAGTATTTCCTTGTGTCTATTTCGAAAGAACAGTAAATTCCCACGTCTTGGACTTGAATTTTTTGAAACAAACAGCTCTCCATTCTTGCGTTAGGAGATATTCAATTACGACAGATCGCTGCAAAGATAAGTGGTGCCGTGACAACTATATAAAGGTTGGTCAGTGTCCAAAAAATGCCACCTTCCGCGAATAAATATCGCTTGTTTTGCATGCAAGGATCCTCGCTATGCAGGGCTGTAGTTCCGCGTAAAAAATACCACCTTTACAATTAAATTTTCACACTTCCATACACATCAAACAATATATTCTTTTTCATAAAAGGAATTAATATCAATGCCAAATAATTCTTCAAAAATTTATCAGCTCTTTAAAAAAACTCGACATCATATTTATATTTTCTTACATATATTATATAAATATTCCTCTTCTACGATAAAAGCCCGTTTTATAAAATAATACAAATGTGTCTCCCTTTTTCAAGAAGAAGCTTTCCTCAAAATTGTATTAAGCCTCTCTCTGACTGATTACGTGCACCTGGAATTTTGAGAGAAAGGTAGACCGAGTCGATTAAACCGTCCCTGGTAACTCTAGATGGGCAGCAGCATACCGAGCCCGTGGCGCCCCTATCTTTTATACCAGCAGTTTCTGAAAATCTTCGAGTTTGATCTCGGATGCTGCCTGCTACACGTGCACATTACCCACGTTTACATAAACACGTATAAATGTGGTAACGGACAAGTGGGAACGACAAGGGAGTTTGTCAGCTTATGCAGAGTGTATGAATGTGTGTGTGAAGGTGTGTCAAGATGGTGCGTGTGTCATGTGTTGCCACAACGGTAGCATCCGACTCAGATAACATACAAGAGTATACGACTCTAAACTGCCCCTACGTGCAGCACACTGGGCTACCGAATTTTCAAGAATCAAGATGACACGCGATTTTCGGAATCCTCGCTCCCAAAACCGGATCATCCATCCCTCACAAACAACTCATTCTTTTCCCTCTATTTTTGATCAAGAAACTGCAGCCAAATAAAGGTTTACTGGGCCTGGTCTAATGATGAGATTAGATCTTAAGAATCGTGAGACTTTAATTGTTATTCTTTTTCAAATAAGTGAAGGTAACTGGTGAGCAACTTTCATCATGATCAGTTAAGTAGCTTGCAGTAACTTCGTAATTTAGTGAAATCTTTTGAAGACTTGTTGGTGATTTTGTGACAAAGGAAAATTTGTGATAAGGAAAGTAGGTGTACGAATTTCAAGTCTTAACATTTCTTGAATTTCTTCCAAGTTTCAAGAAGTTCTTGCAACATCTGTACACTCCTTTTTAGAATCTAATAAATGGCTTAAAGTGAATCCTTGAAATTTCGAGATCCATTACACCTACTGAAATACTATTAAACTGCCTCAAAATCTTTTTTAATTCTGTGAATTATTTTGAAGATCGTATTTTCTCACAGAAAGTATTTGGTTAATTTTGAATACGTGATAAACAATTGAAGCTAATTACTCAAAATATATTTACGTTTATATGATTTTCACAAAAAAAAAACAGTGTTTAACATGTAGGTTTTTGATACTTTACATTTAAATGGACAACCCTTGTGCATAAGAAAAAAAATGACTTTGTGCAAAAAAATCTGGCATTGAAAATGTTTCAAGCCATTGCACTGGTATAAAAATATAAATACGGACAAACACTCGAATTACTTCAGGAAAGAAACATCTGCCGATGGCGCTCTCTCGTCTCTCCTATTCAGAGCCAACATGGCGGAATGATCGGTGCATGAACTGGTAGTTAGGCTTACCCACGAATTTGCGGTTCTTTTTCATGTTTTTTCCTGCTCTTCGTTTCTTTTTCTCTGTTACTCCCTTTGCTTCCAATTCCATTTGACCGAGAGTGTTTACTTGGAGTAAAGGTGAGGTAGAGGTTTGTTTGCCACAATATCTGTGTAAATACGAGGATCAAAACTCGACGAGCCGCGTTGATCCTCCCCTGAAAGCCAAGTGCTGGGAAGATACTTGTCCATGTTTACATGTTTACACGAAAATAGTATAAACTGGAACACTTGAGTGTGAAAACCCCCTTAATTTTTAATGAAGAAGAAATATTGTTTCGAACTCAAAAATTTTTGCATTTACTTTTATATATCTTTGAAAGTTTAAAAAAAAATAAAGTATTTCTTATAGGACATAGACTCATAGAGAAAGCAATAAGTGTATTCGAATTTAGGGATCTTGAATATATTCCTTAGGGGTTTAACTGTTCCCCTTTTAATGTTGAATGCTTGAACATGTCAGTAAATCCTTTCATACCACAGGAATCAAGATATTATATGCCTTTTGAATCCTTGTTGCACCACAATTGCAATAAAAGTCAAAAACGTCACATTTTTCGACTTTTTTAAGATCCTATTCTTCGCGAGTCAAGTCAAGAAAAGAACTACAAAAGCTTTTATCGTAAGGGTAAGCTTTAAAATCTTACGGGTGTGAGGTGGGTGTCGACGAAAAATAGGATCGTAACTTATATAACGGCCAAAGAATGGCTTACGACGTAGTTTGTCTAGAAACTCAGAACAGATGCCAGCAAGAACATTAACAGCAATATTAGCTATAATTTTACAGAAAAGTTAACTCAGTAAGCTTTAGAAATTGTGATTCTCAAGAAATTAATGACACTTTAATTACTTGTATCACTCTCAAGAAACTAGACACTAGTAAGAGCCGATATAGCGCACATTCAGCACTGAAACATTTAGTAACAGATACACTTAATTTGTCGACCACTGCTTCGATCGACAATTTTTTTCTCACAAATCTCACATCAATCACAACGGCCTTCAGCTTTGATTGGTTACCTAGCTCACTGGTTCTGCCATTTTATCTATGATTTTTTACATGTCTTTCCGGTGGGAAGAAAAAAGGTATCAGAAAACCAATTCGCAGGAAGGCATCAAGAAGATCAATCCTATCTTCGATCGATACGTGCCGATTTACAAATAGAGTCGAATTTATCTAAATCCAATATCTGACGTTCCTAAGCCATTGACTTTGATTATCGATCGACGCGATCTTGCTGACTTCCAGAGTTATCCTGGCCCGATCTCTTGTCTCTTCTCTTCTCTTCTTGAGGACGTTTTGATCGAGACTGAATCGATGGCCACACTGCGGGAAAAAGAATTGGTGGCTTCTCCCTTAATGTCGAACGTATAGCAAGAAAATTATCCACTCGAGAACGTTTTGAAAATAGGGGAGAGGTCGGGTGAGTCTTCTCCTCTATTATTGGAAAGGAGGGGTCGGAATTTCGGCAAGGTTTGTAACACTGTTTGGTGGCCCGTACTGGTGTCCTCCCAATACAATGGACGCGAAAAATCATCCATTATTCTCGGATCGGAGGCCCCGACGATGCCTTCGTCCCGGGACAATGGAGTACGCCCATATATCACTCGAAGCTTTTCCAAAAACTGCAGTTCAATGAGTTCCTTCCAAGGTGCCCACGATTGGGAAACCGAACCATGGCTTGTCCATTTTCCTCGACCGCCTGCCCCACAGCCTCCAAAAACGGCCAACTCGAAATCTAAACCATTTCCAAACTAAAATCTCGTTTCAGTAGCCTGCTGTCCTGTTTTGACCTTAGAAAAGTCGTTCCCTTTTTTAAGAGGTTTCTCACTCTTCTTGGAATACGAGAGGGTCGAACATAAAGAAAAAGGAAACATCGCTCTTTAGATATTAGTTCACGGAAAATCTTTTTTTTCTGTTAATTGACTATGCAGTTTCTAAAATATATGTACATTGTGAGCTTACCTTTTCTGGAATAAAGCTCCACACCTGAGAATTTTTCTAAGGATCATTACTCACTTTCTCTTACAATTTCCATAGTTTTCTACCTCAAATGAATTTTTCCAGTTGTAACTGATAAACGATAGGTAACAAATTCAGATTTATAATCATGCCCATAACATCATGAAGACTAACTACGAAATGTGTGTCCATATATTGATTCCGGTAAATAAAAGAAGAAGCAGGAACGATTTTAGATTTGCTGTAAACAGGTCGCGATACAAGAAAGATAAAGTTCTCTTCGTTTCTAGGAGAGTGTATCATAATATATGGATCCACAATCCACATCCACAGGTAGGCTGGCTACCCAAATTTCGCCCTTGACGGATTTTAGTTTAGACTTGAGAAGCTGCGACTCTTCTCGGCAATTCTAGCTGCCAGATACGATTGCGATCTACATTTTTCTAATCCAGTCATTTGTGCATTATCGTCTTCTATTTGGAAACTTGGACGGGTTCGGATAGGTAGGCAGATAGCTTATGAAGGCAGGAAGGTGGGGTAGGCAGGCATGTATCCAATCCCCGGCCTCGTCGAGCTAAAACGATTATAATAACTATTTTATCCCGCGAGGATCTGGACCATTGTGCTCCCCATTCTGAAAGTCATAACACGATATCCACACTACCACGAGAACACTTTGAGGATCGTGGCAGCATCCTAGGATGGCGGACGGTCGATTTGGAGTTTAGTATACATGGTGCCTTGGTACAATAATACTCTGACAAAACTTTTTGTATATGCATGTATGCACTATACATGCATATATGTATGCACTAAACATGCATAGATGTATGCATGTGTGGATGTGCGTCAACGATCATCCTCCTTGACTGTTACATGGTATTGGTACGAAGGGGCACACCAGCGGCAATATTTCACAGTATATTGTTGCCATCTGCACACGCAACCCCGCGCGACAGAATAGAGGACGTAGGACGAAGCTTTTATTTATCTGCTATTTATTTGTCGACGTGCTGCCGAGCGCCCTGCCCTGCCGAAGACAGAATTGAAAAGTTATTAATCGTCCTGCTTCTGTGCCACCTCGAAATTTCAGAGCAACTCAAATTCCTTGCCCTAGACCTAGACCTACAATTAATCCTTCTATTCTCACTTCTAAAGAATCAGAGCTCGAAATCGTTTAAAAGATCACGATCTGCTCTTAATTGAGTGAAAACTAGGGTTCCCTTGACAATGAATTCCTATTTTCGAGTTGTATAATGTATAAATACTTATTGTGACTATATCCAATTTGAAAAATTTTATTATTTGTTTTGTAGAAATAACATTGACGTGATTATATTTTGGTCAGAAAGATTATATTGTGCTTAAACTTGGCATTACTTACAGTACATAAAATTGTTGCGAACATTTTAAGGAGTGATATTCCCCTACCTTATGAATATTCAAACTCTTTTTTGCAGTCGTTTTATGGCAGTAGTGTATACCCAACAGGAAACTGAGTGATTTGAATGTAATCCGTGTCACGACGATAACTCGTTGGAACTACCATCGTTATCGTGCTTTTCGCACGTGAGACGAATAAGTACCGCTGCATCTTGCTGATAGCACTCAAATTAATTAGCTTGTCCCGAGATGCATCCTTGTTTCGTGAAATAAGGCACGGATAAGTTAGAACGGTGTTAAGACTTTTAACAGATAAAAAGGATATATCAGGTGTGAAGATTCGCACCTGCATGTGTTACAAAATATGATAATTTCAAGCTCAACAACTAAACATTTTACCTTAGATTATATAATATTCCATGTTATGTTTTTGTTTTAAAATCCTTTTCATATCAAAGTCTTTTATCAGTCTTCTGAAATTCTTAAACATTGTGAGTTGAAGATTCTTATTTTACTCTGAAAAGCTATCTCGAATTCACCCTCTTCGTTGTAAGAAGAGAAGTGCGACCGGTCGCCATTTTTCTCATAAAAAATTCGCCAACTTTGCGTTTCCGTTTTGCGCCTCCGCTCTTCTCAAGAGTGCCAGGAGGCTCGGAGGGGGTCGCTGGTAAAATATATTCAGTCAACTTCCGGTAGAAATAAATAAAGTCACGCCACACGATTCTCGGGCGTTCCGCCGTCGTTGCGCTCCGGCTCAGCCATTCGCGTGCAGGGACTTTATCTCCCGATATCTCCCATCCGCTACTGCAGGCAGTAGCCAAAAAATAGTCCTTTCAGGTTACAAAAATTTACCAATAGTACTCATTTAAGAAAAATTGATCTAAGGCATCTAAGCTGTGTTCAAACTTTAATAAAAATGATAATCATCAACAATTTACAAGGTCAATATTTGCTTAGTTTTCTGCAATATCATACTTAATACTGCGTCAAATATTATAGTACTGCTTTACTAACCGAAAGTAAAGTTTCAAAGTAAAAACTACTGTTTATAGTGATAATGTATCAAATTATTTTGTGTATTATATTATGAAATATTTGTGCAATGTCATTATAATGAAATACGTGATATAGTGATGTGCACATTGTTCTTAAAGCTTACGAAGAAAATTACTAATGTCCTCATTTTTCTATTTCAGGAGAAAAACCCTTCAAGTGCGAATACTCTGGCTGTGACAGGCGATTCGCGAATAGCAGTGATCGAAAAAAACACAGTCACGTCCACACGTCAGACAAACCTTACAATTGTCGAGTTTCCGGCTGCGATAAGTCCTACACCCATCCTAGCTCATTGCGCAAACACATGAAGGTATGTCTCTATTTTTTAAATGTACAAAACCAACCTTTTTCAATACTTTTAGACATAAAACTCAAAGATCAATAAGACAATATCCGTAAATTATAAGTGTATTCCAAATAGTCCACTTTACTACAGACTTTACAGTCTCGGGGCAATCTTGTGACTTTTATTATTCAATACTAAAAATAATTGAAGATTATAAATATATTCTTGTAAACGATATCTAGTATTGTAGCTTGATTAAAAAGAGATTCGCCTTAATATTGCTTTCCATTTATTTTGAAAATGATTATCAACAACTTTGCCCCAACCTACTTTTATTTTTTTTCTGCTCAAATCTGTTATTTAAAAATGTATGGCCTATAACCTCCTTTTTATTATCATTTAAGGAATTCTATATTCACAAAAAACTTCATTTCTATGTTCAAATTTACCCTGGTCTACCCCGGTCATTAAACAAAAAAGTTTCTGTCTACATAATAGTTTCTAAGATTGTTAGATTAATGCCCAATTGATTAAATTCAGGACCCTAAACTCAGAAAGCACATACAGTTAATCATCGAGCTAATTCTAAATTCCTTTTTAAAGAAAAATTATAAAACATATAACCGAGCTCGAATGCACTCCAACAGCACAACTCAACTGATTTGAAAAGTTAACCGCTTGCCATTTAAAAAAGAAACCCTAAAGGCCTAAACCCTCCTGACCTTTCCCGATAATCTTCCGCAAGTAGCAGAAGAGCTGACGTTCTGTCCATCTTCTGAAGAAATAAAGAGGGAAGAGAAGTCAGACCTGGTGAGGTTTACGCGCGACCGAGCATGGAATCTTAATGGGAAATTACCTGTAGACCAGAACAAACTACTTTACCCAACTCCCGAGATACGTGTTCAATATAGGTAGTATAGCTGCTGATGATGATGGCAATCTTGATTTTTCGCCGCCGACGTTAAATAATTCGCGGAAGCCAGTCTCAGAGATTTGCCCGATGGGTTTTGAAAAGGGAGGTTCTATTGCTCCAGAACGAGGGACAAGGCATTCTTCTTGATGTTGCAATCCTTCCTATCCGATTCAAATCCTTAAGATTTTTGCCTTTTTTCATCAAGGGTTACTTTTATTTTTCAACTCTCGTTCAAAAGAAATACTGTTAAAAAAGACTTGTAATACTACAATATGATTAGTAATAAATCCATTTTCACTCTACTTGAATACCCTCCCAGGAATAATGGTTTTTATTTAATAATCTTCACATGCAATTTTGATTAAATTTGTATATCTAAATTGTAACTTTTTGTTTTCAGGTGCACGGAATGACAATGGGAGAAGGAAAACTTGGAGGTGGATATGAAAGTGAAGGTGAAGAGAGCAGCAGTAGTGGTGGGAGTTTATCAGTAACTGGACACAATGAGTCACCTCAACCCCAAACAGTTGTATCTGCAACAACAACAGTAACAACAAATCCCCCATCATCGCACCTCTCATCTAGAGGAGCAGAACTGACGGAATGGTATGTCTGCCAACCACCTGCAGTTGGTTCCCAACACAGCCCCCTGCCAGGTCCACCTCCTCACCATCTTGGACATCACTTTAACCCTTTAATGCATCATCAGGCGGCTGCCTACTAGCTTACTTTTCTTAAAAGTTCTGACATACCTCTGGATTGGTACTACGATGGATTTGTGGACCAGACCTGCCCAGAAAAATACTCATGATTTAGCAGAGCGTCGGATGATCCTACACAGGGATGGTCAAAATCCATGCATGATTCACCAAATAGCTAATAAAAAATCTAATCCGAAGTTCCCGTAAGCCGAACCAAATGAAAGAATGTCTACCAGTGGGAATAGGTCAATTGAAGATCGGTGGGATTTATTTTCGATGTTCGTCATCGACGCTTGGCTGTGGAACCTCTTTGCGAGAATCGATTGTTTGAACCAGTTGGCTTGATCGAAACATTGCACGTCGGAAGATTCTTGATCTTTTCCGATCAGGGCTTATTATTTCTTATCACAACTTATTAATTAAACACTTGGAAGTTTGATTCATGCGACCTTAAGTTTAAAACATTCGAACATTTGGATTGTATCTGATTCTCTTTAGTATACAGAATGACCCTGTTCAGTTTTATTACCACTTCAAAAAATATTTAATTTAAAAAAAAGTGTGCTAAAAAACACAAAAAATGTCTTTAATTTTGTCGACCAATGACCATGGTTCTGAAGAGTTACAGTACCTAAAATATGAAACAAAACGTGAATTAAAATTCTTGAATTTTACAGTGGCACAGATAATTTCCAATGTTCAAGTCACGTTCAACTTTTAAGCCCGATATAATTCTACAAAATCATGATTTAGTTTTGCGATTATGATTCCTCTACTTCAAGATTCAAGAAAAAAATTACAAAAATTTAGTGGCTCTATCAATCAGGCTGTTCCTTATTTTCTAACATTTGAATGATCATAAGCTTCCAGCATCCAATTTTAAGAAGATACATGATATAAAAATACCTGCTCATTAGTAAATATTTGTGTATTGACGCCCCCATTCAAAATGAGTATACGCTGGCAGTGTCGTGTATGAGACTATGCAGTGTATATAAACATAGGTTATAGTCTCATACACGGCTCTGCCAGCATATAGACTTATATTGAATGGAGGCGTCGATATGTATTGTGTATCCTTAAAAATTGGGAGGTGGGATTTTAACAATTCCGAAAAAATTTCTTTACTGCAGGTTATAAGTATCATTAATTGAATCAATTTCCTATTGATGAAGACGCGAAACTTAAGACAGTTTCAAGATATTGTGTTAATTTTTCTTATGTTTTACCACAGAGAGAAACTTACATGTATTTTCGTTGTTTTTATTTACTTTATAAACCAAAATTTGAAACTTTATTTCTAGACTTTTTTTTCTCGTGAAGCAGTATTAAAATATTTGTATGGATTCCATTATTATTCAATGTACATACGGCGAAGTATCGTGAGTATGCCTTAAAGATCTCAAGTTGAAGAATGTTAAAGCCAACCTGAAAATTGTGAAAGCATTCGATAAGATACCAAATAATTAGAAAAGCTTAAATTTACGTACAAAAATTTCGTTTTGATAAATGTAAAATATCTTCAAAAAAAGCTTGTAAACAATTGAAAATGATTTCAGTGAAATGATTTAATTAAGATTATATTGAATTTTATTGCATTTAATTAGATGAATTGAATAATAATCAATTAAATCATACGTCTGGGATTAAACCAAGTTTTTTAAGATTTCTATTTCAGAAGATTATTTGATCTAAGATGTCTATTGTCATGAATTGAATGCTTTTGAGTCGTCAAATGACTAAAATGTATTTTATAATACGCAGATAGAATCCTATGGCAGGGGTCGTTATGAAAATGGCATCAGAAGAATGTACAAGTGCAACCACGTTCGTGCCTCAATTTACTTCAAACCAAATATTGCTAGCCTCAGATTTTCGATGTGCACGCGCCTAATACGCTTCTTTATAGTCGACACCTGAAATCTAGTAATACAAATTAGGAATTAATAGTTTTCATTCCTTTAGCATATTTTTATAATATTCTTGACGAAACAATCATGATTTGATAAAGTGACAGAAAAAAAGCATCACCTACTAACTTTAGGTACAAATTCTATCGACGTTTCGTTCCCTACTGTAATTTTCGAAGAAAAAACACGAAATAAAACAAAACTAATAGAAAAGGAAGAAGAAAGTATAATACATCATGTGCAATATAAAATTATTTGTGTCACTCTGATCCAAAGTCTAAATGGAAATTTTTGTTCTCAGTGTTTATTGAGCCAGGAATATTGAAAAAATTGTTAAAGAAATTATTGATGAAAGTGTATATATCTATGCGAAAATCTTC
This sequence comes from Andricus coriarius, assembly GCA_932066315.1. Taxonomy (NCBI): domain Eukaryota; kingdom Metazoa; phylum Arthropoda; class Insecta; order Hymenoptera; family Cynipidae; genus Andricus; species Andricus coriarius. Next base: position 4,259 of record CAKNWT010303649.1, on the reverse strand, counting down.
GGCCTGCTTTTATTATCGTGATAGCTGCAGAGGATGTATATTGTATAGACATCTAAGCAAAAATATTACAATATAACAATTTACAATTGGCTTAGAGGAATGGCTATGTAATGTCTTGCACAATATTCGTGAACATATTTGTGTACAGTTTATATAACCATTTTGTGAAAAATTTAATTGTTATGTTCAATATTTTCACTTAGATATTATTTTCGAAATGGTGAGATTGTAAATACTGTGTGAAAGACTATGAAATTATGTTAAAATAAGCGAAAAATACTTGCGCTACGTGTTCAGTGTAAGATATGTACTGCGATTTTTATTGTGTGATATACTGTACATATTAGATATCTAGAAACCCTAAAAAATTGAAAGAAGTATGTGAGAATAATTGTAAAGAATGCCTGGAAGGGTAAGTAATCCTAAGTAATTTTATTGGAATAACTATTATTTCTCTCTGTTGTGTATACTGTATATGCTTAGCCACTACAAGGAGTCATTGAAAACAGCGACTGTACCATATAATATTTGTTTTTCAAAGATTCAAAATATATTGATGATGCGAGGTATATTAAAAATGAGTTTTCGTATTTATTTCACCCCTATGATCCACATTGAAAAAGTATTACAAATTTTGCATGTAGAAACGACTTGAAGGATTCTCTCATTGATTCGATCGCGTGCAATATAAGTGATGATAAGAGCGATCACAGAAAAAATTTTTAAAGTAATTACCTCTTTTGCTGAATCAACAAGTTGAAAGCACAGAGACGGTACGTAGAAAATATCTGAGCCTGAGGCTTCGGGGACCTTTTTTGGGCCGTTAGGACTGTAGATATTTTATTTTCGTAGCAAAATTTATGAACGAACAAGATAATAAAATGCGCCGAGGCATTCCCCTTGTCGACGTCTTAAGGGAATATCGACCAGCGAAATGTCTCGAAGCTCGATTTCGGTCCCCAGATTACGTCGCGTCGATGAATAATAAAACCAGCTTATAGCAAAGCCAAGAGACGGGTAGTGCCTTTTAATTATACAAGGCGATACAAAAGTATTGAATCAAATTGTTCAGCATCTCAAGAAACTTGATTTTATATGAAACTTCCTTTTGTATCGGATAACGGTTATGACTCAAATAATCTTTGCACTTTATTCATCCTTTCTTTAACTTTCGATTTTATGGAATATTAATAAAAGATTTAATTTTTAGACATCATACTCACATAGACGTGTTTCATTCACGAGAATCAAACATTATAGGATTTAAAGTTCTGCAAAAGAATAGATGATAAAATTATAGTAAATTGTAAATAATTATTTTGATCACTTTATAGGAATGTTTTTTTCGAATAACAACCTAGTGTCCAGTTGATCAAGATAGGAGTTTGTAAGATCACAAGATTAAAAGAGAAACATGTATTAAGCTGATCGACAATCAGAATCTCTTCTATATTTTAGCAAGGAAAAAAAAAGAAAAAAAGGTAAGATGTCGAAGTTGCTGGCGGAATGTTGGAACTCCTGGCGCCACTATCCGGTCTAGGCACCAAGAAAAGGAGTGATAGATACCATCGAATTTGGCGAGCCATGGGTTTTATTGCCCGATATCTAGATGAATTCGTCAGATGATTTTTTGGCCGAGCCCGGATGATTTTATTACATCTCGCACAGGCGCGCCGGAATTTGGAGGAGGGGGAGGGGCTCGGATCAGATCGAGATGACACGCCCCTGACGAGATCAGGAAAGATAGAGAGTTACTCGAGGTGTCTGTAGATCTCATGATTGTGTGATCGATGATTTTTTATATTGCCTGCATCAAGTGCAGTATTTGTCGATGGAAATTAATCGACCTCGTCAACGATCAGATATTCCTCTTTAGGATTTAAAACGATCGAAACTATAACTCTTTCAATCAAGGCAATATTTCTGGGTTTAAATAAATACTCTGTTCACTAGAAAATTTGTTTCGCCAATAACTAAAAAATCGTGCATAATCTATCCTTCTGCAATAAATAATCCATGAGTGGTAATTAATTTTGTAACTCGATACAAAGGTGTTGTGATTAATTTAAGCGCGTATGTTTGTATTAAATGTAAGTCGCCCTGATTGCAGGTTGCCTCGACTACCTTTGTTTACAGTGTACACACTCTGATAAACACAATCGAGTATTAAATTATCTGCATTTTGCGTCGTTTATCATTTTTATTAGAGTGCCTATGATTTTTTATGAATGCAAGATTCATATTTAAGAGGCATGGCGTCACAATTGATACGATGAAGTCACGCGACCTGCCTCACAGAGTCGACCAAATTTTTCATCCAGACACGCGAGTTACGGGAGTCATATGAAATTGCTCGATTTGTGAACTCCTGTCTGAAAGGAAGCTCAAAATTACACCAAATGTCATTTTTTTATGTCATGAACGATTTTAATGTTACAAATGAGAATAATAATAAAGTAATTTAAAACGTCCCAGTAATCGTGACCGTAAGAGACTTCATTGACTTCAAATATTTAGGAAATTGTTAAGGAAGAATTTTTTGAAAAATGATTAGTACTTATTGAAGCATTCAACATCCTAAAACATTATACAAATTATTTTAACATTATATTTGTTTCCACTTTTTATTTATAATCAATTAATATTCTTTAAGGTATTATACGGATAAATTCATACACAGAGCTATCCATACGTAGAACACACACATTGAGGACGCTCCAACTTCACCTCTCTGTTCTTTCATACTTTCAGGGCTCTACTTCATAAACGAAATGGGAAAAATTCGAAAATTTTAACAGAATCTCTGTAATGTGCCCTTTTATCGTGTCTCAGTTTTTAAAAAGAAATTGTCAGAACCGTTTAGGCGTCTTGCTAAAGTATGTTACATTTTCAATACCTTGGCATAGGCCTTACGTGCATAAGATGAGATTTTTTATTTTACTTATCTCAACTTCGAAATGGTCAAGTCTTTTCTAATTGCACCAAACTTTAGATAGCACTCGAATGAATCTACAGTCTAAATTATGAAAAAATCATCAGAAAATAATTTCATCCGTATGATACCTTAATTAAAACCTGGATTTGAACCTAGAACGCCACTATCCATATACCAGTAATCGTGAGTGGTTGCCTTCGTGAAAAAAGTTATAAGTTTTCTTGAAATTATAGTTTTTAGCGATTAGAAACTCAGATAAACGACCTTTACAAATTTTTATTATTATAATTTAGTAAAATAAAATATTTTTTATTAGTTTTATATTGGTTGAAACATCTGAGAGATCTGAGACAAAATGCGTAAAAAATAACCTCAAAAAAGAATGTTTTGACTTATATTTGAATTCTGGATCCATTGCTACAATACAAATTTTTCAAACTTATTATAGGCAAAATGAATACTTAAAGTATAGTGGACTTAAATTGCTTTCTTTATAAAGTCATGTACCTAAATGTTTTCACAGAAATAGCTTAGCACAACATCATTACATGAGATAAAAAAATGTACAAACTACACGGAGAAAAATGGATAGTCAAACTTGAAGTGTCAAAATTGATATGGTCAGTTTGATAATCTAAATAGTTTCAAGTACCACCCACAATTTTTTCTTCATAGTCAGGCAGACCATCATTTTATATTCTGTTTGAATAATCATAGGTGATTAAGACTCACTATTAGTATAGTCAAATCGACACTCCAGAATGTGAAACAGAAGTGGCTGTGTCACGACCTCTACCGAACGCCGAGCGAACACACCCGACACCCGAAACGCATTTTTGGAGCGACTGACGTTCGGTGTCACGTTAGCAGTGTTTTACAACACTTTTAATTAGTTGAA
>CAKNWT010303647.1:515-17437 GCA_932066315.1 Andricus coriarius | reverse complement strand
TTTTTTTTTTATTTTGAAAATGCTATAACTCTGATCATTTTTATTTTATCGAAAAATGTCATTAGGATAAATGGTTTGTCTTTTTGCGTGCTACTAACAACCGTACATAGAATTTTTAAATCTTGAAAAAAGTGGTCTCAAACATTTTCAAAATGTGCGCACTTTTTGAATTTTTATTCTAAATATCTGGTTAACATACTTGACCTTTATTTTTGAACTCTTAAAAAGTTTATCAAAGGCTGACTCGATTCGACAAATCCTTCAAAAGTTAGCGTGGCTACAGCATTCATGTAACCATACATACAGACAGACATACAGACAGACACGGACAAAATTTTATGATTTTCGGAATCTGTGAGTACCAAAACGTAAAGATCCGTTAAAAACCAGAGATCGAAAATTTGGACGATTACATTACACTTTCATGAATGAGAATGTAAAAATCAAAAGTTTTCGAGATAGGTGGGGTTGAACGCGAAAAATATAACCACAAGCGAATCTAATGTCCCGCTTCAAACTTGAAGATGTGGTTGCACTTCATAACATGCATTTTCTGTTATTTTGACCTGAAGATGACCTTTAAATGACCCTAAACTGACCTTCAGGAATCAACCGAACAACGGATTCGGATTCAGCAACCCCAAAAAGGTTGTTGAAGTTTGTGGCACAGCTTTTCCTGTATTTGATCTTGAAATGCCCTTAAACCTGATGCGTTGGAGGTAAATACACCTCGGATTTCGATTCAGCGATCCGAAAAACATATTTAAAATGTTTTTGAAGTTTCTTAAACGGTTTTTCTTGAGTTTGACCTTGAAATGACCTTGAACCTGAAGCGGTGGAGGTACATGGACCTCGGATTTCGATTCAACGACCCCGAAAATACATGTAGAAGGTTCTTGAAGTTTATTGCACGGCCTTTCCTTTACTTGACCTGAAATTACCTTGAACCTGACGTGATGGAGGTAAATAGACGTCGAATTCACATTCATCGCGTCAAAATACATAAAGATAAGGTAATCTTGTCAAATAGTCATCATAGCTACCTTCTTCTATATTAAAACCAGATGGTTGCGATTTTTTAAAACTTTTGTCAATTTTTCAATTAGAGTGAATTAATAATTAATTCAAGTTAAAAAAAATAATTATTTAATTAATTTATTATTATTTTTGATAATATTCTCTTTGCCTAATGAAAGAAAGTTTCGTGTAACTTAATAATAATTTAACTTGAGTAAAAATAATTGTTCAAACAAGTTATTATTGTCAATAACTATCTTCATCTGTCTTAATGCCAGATAGTGACGGTTTTTTTCTGAAATTTTTAACATTCTGCTTAATTTTCACTTAGTGAGGTAATAAATAATGCAACTTAATAAAAATAGTAATTTAAGCAATAATTTATTGTTTATAACTATTTTCTTGCACATAAGTGCTGGAAAGTAGCGGTTTCTTCCGAAATGTTCAACTTTGCATTGCCCTTTCAGTTATGAACAAATGATAAATAAACATTAGAGATAAAAATATTTTAAACAGTCTCTTTCTTTTTTTTGAATATATTTTGCTGGAAGGTTGCCGATATTACAATATGTTCAATTTCAAATTATTTTTTTACGCTTTGCAATAAACTTCGTGTTTTAGTTCAAAACATGACTTTTACAAGTCATTCACCGACCTAGACCTTGCAGCTACTCCTAATTATTCCATTACTTCTTATTGTCGCTTTTGTAAGATGGCGTTTTTGTTTAAATTAATTTTTTCAAACATTCGAAAGAGAGCAAAAATAATTTACTTAAAAAAGTAACATACTATTTAAAAAATGATTCTTGTAGAGGTTCACTTATTATTTGTTCATAACTAAAAAGTCAAAGCCAAACTAAAGATTCCATAATTAAAGGAACTTTCTAGCATTACTCTTCGAGATGTTAGTTATAAACAATAATATATTGTTTAAACAAGCACTTTTGTTAACTTTTATTCATTACTAGCTTTCTAAGTGAAAAGTGGACAAAAATATTAAGAGTGCAGAAAAAAGGCAGCTTTTTAGCTTTCATTTAAGAGGAAATAGTTATAAACAATGATAAATTCTTTAAACAACTATGTTCATTAACTTGCATTATTGATTACTGTACTAAGAAAAAGTGGGTAAAAAGATAAAAATTTCGGCAAAACCGGAACTTTCTAGCATTATTCAGATTGAATATTATTATTAATAATAATGAATTATTCAAACAAATAATTGTGTTAACTTTAATTATTTATCCAACTCACCCCAAGTGAAAAGTGATCAAAAACTTTAAAATTTCAGAACAAAATTCAAATTTCTAGCATTATTCTAAGAGAATATTATTAACGATGATAATAATTTGTTTAAACAATGATGATTGTCAACATGAATAAACTATTACTTCTGTCTAATTGAAAATTGTACAGAAAGTGTAATTTTTCTTCAAAAAACGCGACTTTCTATCTTCATTCTAAGAGAAAATTCCAAAAAAACAATAATAAATTTTATTTTAAATTTATTTAAACATCTAGCTATCAGTATGAAGTAGTATTTTATGCATTACAAACTTTATGCCAAAAACTCGCAAAACCCATTTTTTCACTTTTGGGGTTTTTCTGGGACCCTATGAAACAGACTTATGCGGTTGATATTTAAAAAGTAATATTTTATTCGTATTCTGTGGGTAATTGTAAAAAGAAATGTGAAGTTTCAACTCGATTCAGCTAATATTATATTGAGCTTAATTTTTTGAGCTAAAATTATTAAGCTAAATTAATTGATTAATTGATTGGTTGATTAATTGATAAAAAAATTGATTAAGCTGAAAATTCGAAAAAAACCCGGAACAATCGTTTAGAATTACTTGTACCGAATACGCATTTTCCTGATTTGCAATAAAAAATTTGATAAAAAATTATACGAATCTGAATTTTCTGTTGTTTTGAAAATAAAACCAAAATTTTTTCATTAAACTTCCATGACTTTTCACTAAATATAGATATTAATCGTTTTCGTTCTGAGTCTGATCAATTTTGTCGTCTTCTTTCAAACTCTGCAGGAAATTTTAAAAATGTTTAGTGTTAACAAAATAACAAAAGAAAATTTTGAGAAGAAAATTTGTTCACCTCAAAAAGTTATACAAATTTCATTTGGATCATTTTTCAATAAGTCGTAATTTTTTTGTTTTAATCGTGAAAATGAAAATATATCTGTTTCAAAACAAATGCATATTATGAATTGTAATAATATAATTTTATTGAAATGATACATTTTTTAGGGTAGCTAAGAATAAAAATTAGTGAAAAATAAGAAGCAAATATTAAAGTAATCATGAGCAATAAAATTTGTACATTATTTTGCAATATATGAATAAGCAGTACCAGACTGAGACACATAAATAAATATAATGTACATTTAATATAATAGTGTGAGAGTGGGGGGGGGGGGGTAAAATCAATGTTTTAATTGGAGTATTCTTCATTTTGAAAAATTTATTTGGATTCTATCATGTTCGAGCAGCGTCATATTGTTGTCATTTAAGATGAATTGTTGTTCTATAATTGTACAAATAAAAAATATTATATACAATGTACTGGGATTCGAACCACAGAACTTCTGATTTTTGGTCAGGTGCTTTTCCCATTAAGCTACTAGAGAGATTTAGAGAAGAAACTTTATTTCAGAAAATATACGCATTATTATGCTAGATGGTACAAATCAAATTTTTAAAGGAATCTGTATTATAATTAGAAAATAACAGAACATTTTTACGCCTAGATGGTTTACGCCTAGATGATTCAGACTAGATGGAGTTATGAATTAAAAATAATTTTTAATTAATTTTTTTGTCTGAAAAAAAAGATCTTCCCCTTTCACTCCGCTGGGACTCGAACCACAGAACTTCTAATTTCCGGCCAGGTGCTTTCCCCGTTAAGCTACTAGAGAGAAAAGGAGAAGCTGACATGAGAAGATATTTTTTTCAGGGAAAAAAAATTAATTAAAAATGATTTCTAATTAATAACTCCATCTGGTCTGAAAAAGACGGTTAAAATTTTCTTTTATTTTCTAATGATAATACAGATTCCTTTAAAAATTTGATTTGTACCATCTAGCAAAATAATGCGTATATTTTCTGAAATAAATTTTCTTCTCTCAATCTCTCTAGTAGCTTAATGGAAAAAGCACCTGACCGGAAATCAGAAGTTCTGTGGTTCGAATCCCAGCGGAGTAAAAGGAGAAGATCTTTTTTTCAGAAAAAAAAATTAAATTAAAATGATTTTTAATTCATAACTCCATCTAGTCTGAAAAATACGTTAAAAATTCGCTGTTATTTTCTAATGATAATACATATTCCTTTGTAAACAATGTAATTGTTTAAATCATAATTTTTTTGCATGATTAAAAAAGGTCCTAGAGATATGGTCGGGACGCATCCAACGTTATCTTTAGCTTTTTTCTGGGAATAGTAGTTTCTTCTAGCTATATGTCCGAATATTGAAATCCATATGCAAAGGCTTTTTTGTTATGTAGTGGCAGTAGAGGGGATAAAACCAATGTTGAATTAATGAATTATTCTTTATGAATGGTTTGTTAAAGTTGAAAATAGTGCTGCCTTTATTTAGTTTGTGTTTATTTTGTGTTAGTTGAAGTTACTGTACATTAAACAATGAAAAACTTAAATATTTGTTATAAACATTGTATTTTTATTGAAGTATCTACTAATGTGCTTGCGATTTTTTCAGACTGATACATTTGTTTATATTAAATTCCGAATTGTTTAAAACAATTAAATTCTTTAAAAGTCATTTTTTTGCATCATTCGAAAAACTCCTAGAGATATGGCTGAGACGAATCCAGATATGTCTTCAGTTTTTTGATAAAACAATTACTTTTATTTAAATAAATTCCCTAATCTTCAAATCTTTATGTGCAGCTAAATTCAGGGTAGTGATTTTTCTTCTTCATAAAACTGAATTTTCTAATTTTTCTTACAAACCAGGATAGACACGAAAACATGCTAAAATAAAAGTTTGCTTATTTTTATACTCTATTAGGTCTGTGACCATGACAAAAGTACAAATGTTCTGTTTGATCAGATTTGTTAGCAATAATTTCTATAGAATGATCGAAAAAAACTTGAAGAGGCGTGTTTCTGAGAAAAGATATATTAGATTAGTATCAATCAGAACTTATGGTCAATTAGAGGCTACGTACTCTGCAAGAGTTTTATTCGTCAGAATCGGTTTGTTCATCTGAAGATGATGTTCTTTCTCCTTCATTTTCCGACCAACTCGATGCATCATTCAAATTACCACAGAACACTGGCAATGTGAGCGCAACATCCTACCACTCTTGCACCACTTTTGCACTGGCAGTGACAACTACTTATCGGATTGGGTCCAGCATTAGTTTCTATCCATAAGTTATACACTTTGGAAGATGTATGACGAGACTGGATTTGTAATCTTAGAATGCCTTCCTCCTGTTGGTACACAAGAAGGGAGTACATTCCATCATTCGCTAAATTTTCCTTGGTATAAGATAAGAGCTTGCTTCAGCTGATACACCCAAAGTATGATGCATCGCAACTCATCAAGAGTTAACCTAGGGAAATCAGGTAGTATCTCTTGCGTTATAGGAAGCCACGATGCCCTTCTTTTTGCCCACTTTTCTTTTTCTACTCTTTCTTGAAGGCGATTAGTCTGCGCAGCCAATAGCAACATTCTTTCAGCGACCAGTTGATCATCGGAATTGTCATGAATTCTGATAGGTCGGAAAACATTACAAACTGCACACACTATTCTGGCGTAATCCCCTATGTGCTGGATTTGACTATTTAGAAAAACATCACTCAAAGCTCTCCACGTTTTTATCAACCCATTGATTGCTTCAACCACCCATCGGACTTGAGTAACGAGCCTTGATTCATTTGCTTCAGTCGTAGAGTGCTGCGGTTCTTTTTGGAGAAAATCAGGCATTTTGGAAACGAATCCAAGATCTTCTAATAACTTGAGGGAGACCCGAAAACCGCGATCGACAACGATAACAGAGTTTCAGGGCAATTATTTACGCAGTTTCATTGACTCTTGTTTTAAAAGACTGTCAAAGATTCTGATACGATTATTCTTATGATGACAGAAAATGCATTAGAAAAGCATATATCTTCGTATCGAAAGTTTGATTTTCCTACAGTCAGAATCTCAAGTTCTATCTTCACTAGAAGATTCTGGATTTTTAGAAATCTGACCCTTGCCTGGTTCTAAAATATTTAATGAATCATTTTCAGAAGAGCTCGTCTCTTTTGCACCTTTAATCCGACACTTTTTAATCGAAAAGTGTCGACAATTATCGCAAACCTTTGTCTGAATGGTTAATGGTCTATTAAAAGCAGTTTTGAGAACATCTAATGCCCATTCATTCTGAATTACTGATAGATGACTCTTTGGTTTTAAAAATTTGCAGCAACATAAAAATCCCGATGATCATCTGATCTCTGAAGCAAGCTCATAGATCTTGCAATGTGTATAACTTATGGATAGAAAACTAATGCTGGTCCCAATCCGATAAGTGGTTCTTACTGCCAGTGCAAAAGTGGTGCAAGAGTGGTAGGATCTTGCGCTCACATTGCCAGTGTTCTGTGGTATCTTGTTTACTCTAGATACCAACAAAACACTCGCAGACCTTCACGCAAATTCGAAAGTCATTTGAATGATGCATCGTGTTGGTCAAAAGATGAAGGAGAAGAAACATCATATTCAGATGAACAAACCAATTCGGACGAATAAAACTCTTGCAAAGTGCGTAGCCTCTAATTGACCATAAGTTCTGATAGATCCTAATCTAATATACCTTTTCTTAGAAACACGTCTCTCCAAGTTTGTTTCGATCATTTTATAGAAATTATTGTTAATAAATCTGATAAAGTAGCACATTTGTACTCTTTATATGGTCACAGACCTAATAGAGCATGAAAATAAGCCTTATTTTGAGGATTTGAATGAAAGTGCGAAAACCCATGTAAAATACGAACTTAAAAATGCCTATTTCTTTGAATCAACTGGCTTTCGATAAAAATCCTTTTGACGAGTTATGAGACCTAGTTAGATGAATAAAATAAAAGAATTTTGAGACTAAACAGTAGTTGGCCCAAAACCCGGCCTTATTGACCCACCTCCAAATTTTATTTGCTGTTTCAGTTTAAGGGGTGTTTTTTTCGGTTTTCTGATTTTTTTGTGAATCCCTCAATCGTTATTAACTTTTGGATAACATTTTATTTTATGATCTATATATTTAATTAGGGCAGGTGTTAGTGTTATTTGTTGTTTTCGAAAAATTAATTTCGGTATTTTCAGTGAGCCAAACAATAGCTCAGACCGATGATATGCTTTATCTTGTACTTATTTGCTAACTTTATCTTGAGCACTTGAACTTGTAAGTTGAAAATCGGATCGTATTATTTGAGACGTGCGCAGATGCTCCATGCATTATAATCTAGTCAAAAATGATAAGAATGTAAATATTTTTATTCCACGGCCAAACTCATGTGTGCTATCAACATATGCTTGATGCAAACTTTAAGTGAGAAACTCTTTACTATTTTTATTTTTCATGGCAAAACACATAAATATTGGCGATGGACGGCTGCCTAACGCAATTGAACTGTCTTTAAAGTTCAAGTATTCGGTTAAAAGTGGGATTGCATTGTTAAAAATTCATTTTTTTGTTTGAAGAGAAATTCTTGAAAGATTTTGGATATTTCTTTTAGAACAATTCTTCATCCAGTTTCAAAGAGACTACCATCGAGTGAAGGTTTCGGATTTTAGGGCAAAAACAATTTTTAATACCAAATTAGAATTTCGAATGACTATTTATTTTTTTGAGTTGATTTTCTCTAAAAAGAAAATTAAAAAAAAAGTGGTAGAAGCCTCATCTAAAAAAGATTAATTCTCAACCAGTTTTTTTTAACCAAAGATAATAATCTGCGAAAGCAGAAACTTACTCTGGTCCAGGTCTCTCCCAAGTATGACCCAGCATTGGTCAAACCCTATTCAAAAATCTGGTTTAAGCCAAAAAGTTTACTTCTATCGAATAGTGAATTTGCAACCAAATATGGAATTTCCAACTAGAAAATATCAATTCTCAATTAAAAATATAAATTTCCAATAGAATAGTTAAATTTTCGATGAAAGAGTTTAATTTTTAATTAAACGAATCTTCACGAAAGAAAAGAATTTTCAACAAAAAAGTTTACAATTCAAGCCAAAAGTTAATTTTCTTACCAAGAAGATCAACTTTCTGAAAATGGAGCTTTTCAACCAAAGAGATAAATGTTTAATGAAAAAAAAGAAAACTTTTAACAATGTACTTCAACCAAATAGTTGAATTTTTAACCATAAACTATGACTTTTCAACAAAATAGTCCCATTTCCAACAAAATAATTAGACTTTTTTAGCTTCCTTGAATAGTTTATAGATGACCCCTAAAGTCAATTCTTTGTTACATGCTCAGTTCATCTAATCTCTGTAAAGTTCAATGTCGGTTCAATCAATGTGCAAACTCAGGTGGAAAAATTATACATACAGCGAAATATAATATGTTATTTTCATTTGTTTCATACTTTTTCTTTTATAAGAGAAATTAATCTTTATTCAAAACGATGAGATAGCAATATTGTGTAACTTGAAAACAGACGTCGTGAATTTCATCTGCACATGCTGGTTCTAGTTTCTTCAATGACATTACACGACAATATAGAACAGGAAATCATTGGGCAGAAATCTCTTGTCATGATATTAAACCAATTTCAGAGAAAAATATTTTTGTTGATTTAACCTTATCTCTGCCGAGGCTTTCGTTTTTTACTTCAAAATTAAGAAAATTTGATAAAAAATCTAATCTCGTACTTCCATCTTTTCATTTAAATGTACCCAGAAATTAAAAAACAACCTTTGTTTTTAACAAAAAATAAATTTTCGAAATGCTGGCATTTTATTCCCTTTTCTGACCACCTTCAAAATCAGCAATTTTTTCATGAATCCTGTGAGAAAATACGAATTTTTCACGGTTGGGGGTGATGCAACCCCCGTGGGATCCAAGATCCTCTTGTTCACAGAATTTGAAAAAAACATAGTAGTTTTTTCACCAAATGGAAGCTTTTAGTGGGGTGAGCCCGCAAATCAAAGGAACTGTAATTTTTGTTTAATCGCCCTAGTGTTCGTTCTCCATGTCATGAGCAATGGAAAAAGCATCACACAAGCAGGGGGGGGGGGTTTCAAAAGTTCCTGAAAAATGTATCGCGTATTTTGTGTATGGCCTCTTTAGTGAAGACAAGGCTCTGAAACTGTGTTTTTGTATTTGTAATTAGATTAAATGACAAAATTATTGTCACTATTCCACTTTCAAGCTTTGAGTGGCTTATAGTGGTGACTATTAAAATAAACATGTTTTTCTCGTAACTTTACAGACTAGAAGACCGTTGCACAATGATACAGAAGGACGAATGAGATAGCGACTAGTATATATACGCAGACACATTTTTATGATTAATCATTAGTTGCACCTGTATCAACACTCTACGCAACCTGGTTTCCTTCAAGTTAAGAAAATGAAGGCTCTGATTGCGAATCTATCCTTCCTCTTGGTGGTTTTTCCGAAAGGTAAGGACAATAATATCTATAGTTTTATCTGACTGGTAAGATTTTTTCTAATAACGCCCTGTTCTCTCTCAATCTACATGCACAGAAAAGTTCTATTTAAATTCAAGAAATTCTTTATTTATCTTTGTTTTTTTGAATTTCTTCTTAATAACTAGCCATGCCCACATAATAGTATATTGTGTTACGACGCAGCAAACCCCGTCTTTGACGTCCGAGGCCGATGTCCGTAGTACGGAGTGTCAATGCGCGCGCATAGCCGAGTACTACAAACCAGGCCTTCCAAACTGCAATGTATTCTCGTGTGCCTAATGGTAGTACCGGTAAACGTCCGGCGATGGCGCTACGTCCACTTCAACACAAGTGAGCTTCTTGCCAATGATAGAGAGTGTTTTAGTGTATGTGATGAAAACTTTATTTACAATTTATGCAAATGTTTATTGTGCAATGACATGCTGTGTAGCAGTGTGCAATTAATAAGTTGAAGAAGCACTTCATGAAGGTATGTATTTTATAATATTTGTACATCTAAAAGTTAAAAAATTTTACGTGATGAAAACATAACCTAAGTTTCTCATACCTTAATGCTTAATATTATAGTAAACAATGAGGTATTAAAATAATAACATGTGTTTTAGAGAAAAAATGGGCAGAACATGTGCCGTAATCTGTTGCAGATTAACTGTAGGACCCTTTGATCATTTTTCCCGTCCTCTTAACGAGAAGGAACGTGACCGGAATTTTTGTTGATTTTTGTGTGAGGCTTATCACTGACAAGAAGTTCACTTGTGTTGAAGTCGATGTGGCGCCATCGCCGGACGTTTACCGGTACTTCTTAGCCAAATTGCCAAAAACATTAGGAACACGGGAATACATTGCAGTTTGGAGGGCCTACTACAAACGGCCGACGAGGTCGTCAACGGTTTGCTGCGGAGTGACACACGATATTTTATGAAAAAACGAAATGGTTTTCGTATGCGAATGTGTGTCGAGGGTGAAGCTTTAATGGTGTGCGCTGCATAAACTCCATCTTGATTATGACTTGCCTCTTCACTTTCCCTCTTCTAAATTTTAGAAAAAGAAAGTACTTCAAGGTTTTCCAGTTGAAGAAAATTTAACTATTCCATTTTTGGATGAAGAATGATCTATTTTAGTGAAAAATCAACTATTTGGTTGAAAATTGATGGTTTTTACTTGAAAATTAATGGTTTTGCGCTGGAAATTCAACTGTTTGGTTGAAAATTCATGGATTTTGTTGAAAATTATTATTTTTTTAAATTGAAAATTCAACTAATCCACTTGAGTATTCCTTAATTTGAGTTAAAATTCCATATCTTCGGTTGAAATTTGTCTAAAATGTGAATTTAATTATACAATATTTGGTTGAAAATTTATCGTTTTAACTTGAAAATTCAAGTATTTTGTTGGAAATTCGTCTTTTTTGATCGAAAATTATGTTTCTTGGTTTAAAATCCATCTTTTTGATTCAACTACTCAAGTGATAGCTTCATCATTTTAATTGAAAATTTATCTTTTTGGTTTGAAATTAAATTATTCCACTAGCAGGTTTATAATTTTAGTAAAAAATTCATCACTTTGATTGAAAAGAACTATTTTGTTGAAAATTCTTTTTGTTTAGAAATTAATTTGTTTGAAACTAAAAATTTTACTATTTCATTTTTGGATGAAAATTTATCCTTTTTGGATGAAAATTCAACTATTTGGTTGAAAATTGATGTCTCTTATTTAAAAATGAAAGTATTTGTTTTAAAATGCATATACCTTGTGGAAAATTCGTCGTTTTTCTAGAAAATTAATCTTTATGGTTGAAAATGCATAAACTGTCCATCTTGATTATCACGTGCCATCGCGACACGTATAGTCATTGTTATCGGTTGAGAAAAGTCTTTCGGGCTTTCGTGCAATCTGACTCACGTGTTGCCGACCGGCATGTTCTGTAGACTGTACAACTGTATTGTACAGTCTACAAATATCAGTCATATGTAACGCGCATGCGTCAGAAGAGGGAGAAAGGAGAGTGACACCGCTTTGACCCAAAGCGCATGCGCGCACTTCGTAAAAGTATACTTTTCCGGCGACCGGCCCGCAAAATACCCCTTCCGACAAACGAGAACTTCGCGTCCACCAAACAGGCAGAGAAAGATACGAAAACCGTCCGGTTTTGCATGAAATACTTTAGAACTGATTGGTACCAAATTTGTGTGCACAAAAAATTAACTTCGTTACAATAAGCCACCTTAAAAGCTTCCACTGGAAATATCCTTTGAATTTTGACAGAATAAGAACAAATATTTTGGGTCTCTCAAGCCCATTTTTGTTAACAACTTCTTATTTTATTTTAGTTGTCGTTACTAGTGGATTATTTTACTTTGGAAGACATCTATTATTTTATTTTGAGTGTAATAATTTACCTAGTTTTTTTACAGAATTAAAAAATTATTCACGGGTCTCTCAAGTGCATTTTTGCAAAAAATTGCTTATTTGATTTTAGTTGGCCGCTAGATTATTTCACGATGGCATAAAAAAATGAAATGAATGTATTTCCAAGTAAAAAAATCTATTAGTAAAAAAACATCGAATACCAAAAACATCTAGGATGTAACAAAGTCTGTGAACTTAAAAGTTGTCAGTGAATATCAAAACAATTTACTTAAATC
This sequence comes from Andricus coriarius, assembly GCA_932066315.1. Taxonomy (NCBI): domain Eukaryota; kingdom Metazoa; phylum Arthropoda; class Insecta; order Hymenoptera; family Cynipidae; genus Andricus; species Andricus coriarius. The sequence goes on along the minus strand of CAKNWT010303647.1, from coordinate 5,101 downwards.
AGTTTTGGTCAAGTAATTCTAGAGTATATGCAATACTATAAAATTTCCGACACAGGAAAATGTCCGAATTATAAATTTTCCGAATCTAAACAACTAAGAAAAATACTTTAACAATGAAATGATAAATTTAACACAATGCTTTTACTTGATCAACATATTCTTCATTTCATTATTTATATAGTATTAGAAAATTTTGGAATTAGTCACATCAAGAAAATATGTTGTAAAGAATACCAAAATTTCGGTACCTTTAGGAGGATTTTTTTGTCGCAAATAGCGGAAACTGAAAAAGAAACCTTTTCGTATCAAAATTTCAGTAAAAATATTTGGCTTTCTTCGATACACATAATATGCTCCTTGCTTTTGGGTGTTATTTGTTGGTTAATAGCAAGAATGATAGTCATCAGGGATAATGGATTTCTATTTATTAAGATAGAGCAAGAAGGAGTTATCTCATTAGATAACAAGAGACAGGAGAGGTAGGGGGATTATAGGAGGTACTGAGAGAAGGAGGGTGTGATGTGTCTATCCAATAAGATGAAAGAGACATCGGATGGATGGGTGATCTGGAGAGTACCAGAGGAGGGAGCGAGAGGATAAATGTCGATGAAGTTGGAAGTGATGTGTCTATCTTGTAAGATAGGAAGAGATAGCAAGATGGATGAGTGATCTGGAGAGTACTAAAGGAGGGTTCGTTAGCTCGTGGGAGAAGGGTGAAGTTAGTAAGCCATTCGGCTGAAAATGGCTGGTATGCCAGCTGTCTAAGCGGAAACGGTCAGGCTGGTATGCCAGCTAGCCGGCTAGCGGAGGAAAGAAGGGGGATAATTTAAATAAGCAGAAAAATTTTAGTTTAGTTGAATTTCATTCGTGATCTTCATCTTACCATTTTTATACAGAGAGTCGGAGTTATTATTTCCGGGTTCTTGGTTCGTCCTCCGAAGAGGTTGACGTAGATGTTTCGTTCGGGCGGCCTCTGCCTGGATTTCAGCTGGAGGTTCACGAAGAACGAGAGAGAGACCTGAAGGTTGTGTGTGCTTGTAGTTGGGCACGGCAATGGCTTCCTCGTGAAAACCTATGGCTGGCTTTCAGCTGTAGGATTTCGTGTGAGGGTTCTGGCTATCAGCTACCAAACACTTCTCTCGTTCTGGGCCAGAGCGCACCCTTATAACGGGCAGGCTGCGTGGGCGTTGCGTGGGAGTTGAGCGGAGAGGGTAGAAAATCGATGGAGGGAGATGCGCGCGTCGAGCTTCGCGGGCGCTGTACTCGCGTCTCTCGCCTCTACTCTTCCTGCTGCCTTGCTGGCGTCACTGCTGACATCACTTCACGTAGTACCTCCTTTCGCCGCGGTGAAGCTATCTTCTCTCTCTCTCCTACTCTAAGGTCTAATAGTTAGTCATTATTAATTTAAGATGGTTGCCTACTGAATGAATAAACCTTGTCTGCGAGAATGTTTGAAATCTATCAATAAAAGAGTCTCGCTCTATGCGAGCCGCGTATAACACACATAAACGCTGCCACTTTAGAGTTTAAAAATTTCTCTATGCCGTCAGTTTTATAATGTCAGACATTTTCCACACATAGAGACACACACACACACACTCAGAAACTTCTAAATTTGTTCTGAAATACAATTAAAATTGGGATGATCAACTTATGGGTATCAAAGAATTAACGGAAATTAATGAAAAACAGTTAGTAGCGGATTACATTTAGAAATTACAAATGTAATAAATAGCGAAATTTCAAGTTATTCAAGTCAGTCAGGTTTTAAACAACCATGAGTGCGAGATTTTCGAGTCATTTCTTTAGACCATTTTTTTATAGAAAGACGCTCCAAGTTTGTTGTATTTTTTTCAATTTAATAAAGTTAAAGTCTTAAATAACTTTTAATATCACTTGGACCGAATTCATTTCAAATGACGCAGGTTCTACACTTGAGTAAATAGTCCAGGCATCTCGTACGAAAGAAGGTCTTTCCACTGTATTAACCCATTGACGACAAAGAACTCCCATTCCTTTATTCATTTTCGAGCCTCATTAATTTAATTAAGGAGTGGGAATTTTTGAACAAAAACCCTGCTCCCTACTATTTCCAGCTATGCTCTTTCAGAATCTGAGCTCAAAATTGAAATAACACCCCCAGAAAATAAATATGGCGGCTTTTATGTCAAAAAATATGAAAATTTTGAGACAAAGTTTTTTTCACATTGAAATTGCGAGAAAACTTAACAATTTCTTGAACAACCGGTACACACAAATCTCAGATTCCAGCTAATAGTGGTGAAAGTGGATTTACATAGGTTTTTGGGGTCACTGAATCCGAATTTAGTGTCAGATATTCGAAATTCAAGATGGCGCGTCCAATATGGCGACCAAAATTAAAAAATATTTGAAACTGGATGAAATTGTTCATACATAGGTTTTTGGGGTCGCTAAATAATTTGTTTGAATTTCTGAGATATAACAAAAAACTAATTACGCCGTTCGATTCTACGGAAAAAATATAAAATCTATGTAATGGAAACTTTTTTGCAGACAATTTCACATGGATGAAATTGTCCGCACGTAGTTTTTTGGGGCCGCTGAATCCGAATCTAGTGCTAGATTTTCGAAATTGAATAGGGCGGATCCAATATGGCAAAAATTAAATATTTTTACAAATTTTGGCCACCATTTTGAATTTGGAAAATCTGACACTAGATTCAGATTCAGTGACCACAAAAACCTATTTACGGACAATTTCATCCAGTTCCAAACATTTTTCAAAATTTTGGCCGCTATATTGGATCCGCTATCTTGAATTTCGAAAATCTGATACGAGATTCGGATTCAGCAACGCCAAAAACCTATATTATTACTCAAATGCTGCTTTATTTCAATAATATGAAGATTACAGAGTAAAATGTATACGATATAATAATTCTGGTTTTAAAGAAAATGTATTGAAATGAAAAGTCTGAACTTAGAAGAAATAAGTTTCAAACATTTAAACATTTCTTATACATTAGCACTAAATTTATACAGGATTTTATAACTTAATAAAACTTAATAAAAATTCTAAGAAGATGTTATTATTTACACTTTTTTCACAATATTGATTCTTGAGTTTGTGAAAATAATGTTTAATATGAAATATTTGCTTTTCAAATAAATGATCACTCAAAACAAAACATACAAAAATTATAAGAAGATGTATGGGTAAGAGTTCCACCATATATCCGTTGATTAAAGTAGTATAACAAACACTGAAATAAATAATAACTCGAACAAAAAGTAAAGTTCACAAAAAAATCTTAATTAAATATTTGTCAGAATAAATATATACAGTGAATTTAGTAGTTAAAAAATGTAAACGTCCGATTACACGCGTTCAAATATTGTTTGAGTTTCAAATATTTCACTTTTAACCCATTGCGAATTAGAATTTTGTAATTACAAAAAAGCATTTTTTTAATATTTAGCAGTGTTTGATTGTTTATTATAAATAAGCTATTATAAAACAAATATTCAAAACTAAACAATTTTTTAAAGAAAATTCTTTCAAATAGAAAGTCTTGAATCGTTAAAATTTCAGAGTGCAAAGTTTAAACTTTTAAAGTAAGAGTTTTAATTGTTTCATTTTATTAAATTTCGAAAATGCCAGTGAAATTTTTAAATTTTAATTTATAAATAACAACTGAACAATTATTGATTATAAACGACTTTAAATTAAAAAATGTAACCTCTAATTTCAAAAGTGTTTGATTTTAAACGATAAATTGAAAAATGTTGAATTGAAATGTTAAACAGTTCAACTGTTGTATTTTATAGAGAATGCACCTCTGAGAAGTTGAACTGTTGAATTTTCAACCGAGAAAAATAATTTTCAACAAAAAAGATGAACTTTCTACAAAATAGTTATATTTTCAGTTTTAAAAAAATTAGTTTTTAGCAACAACAAAAAACGAATTTTTCATAGAATACATCAATTTTAAATTAAATTCCTAGTAGAATTTTATACTTAAAAATATAAATTTTCAATAAAAATGGAGTAGTTTAATTTTTAGTTCAAAAAATTAATTTTCAACAAAAAAAAAACATTTTTCATCAAAGCTTGATCCTGTAATATAAACAATTTTATTTAAAAGTTGACGCTTTCCAGGTTTCCCATATTTTTCAAGATAAATACCTCTTACAAAGAAAAATGACAAAATCTCGAATGTACAGGCTATTTAAATCAGTTCTTGTTCGATTAAGTTTTCAAGGGTTCGACTATTCGTGTATATTATTATTATAGATTAGCAGTTCGAACTCGAAAGTTCATTGCCTCATCTACCCGAAACCGCCACGCATCTCTATCCTGTGCATCCTCCATCCAGTTTAAGTAATCATGTCCTAGTTCTTTTAGGTCATCCCTTACATTTTTCTCCCATCTGGTTCTCGGTCTGCCTAAAGGTCTCTTACCAATCGCTTTCCCTCTTAAAACTTGCGCCACTGTTCTTTCATTGCCCATTCTTGCTACATGTCCCGCCCATCTCAATTTACGCGCTTTCATTACTCTATTAATATTTGCTGACCCGTAGAGAGCATGCAGCTCTTCATTATGC
>CAKNWT010303638.1:0-23602 GCA_932066315.1 Andricus coriarius | reverse complement strand
ATGAAAGTATCTACATACTTGAAAGCGCGAGAATTTTAATTTAGTTTATTAAATTTTATAAAGTGAAAATTGAACAATTATGTTTAATAATTGATCGTTTTCAGTTGAAAATTCAAATATTTATCTGGTTGCTTGAAACTTCAACAGCTTGTTTGCAATTGTTTCTTTCCCTTGACGACTCAAAAATCTTTTTATGTTGAAAATTAAACTCATGTCGAAAAGTAGTTTTTTTTGGTTAAATTCAACTGTTTCTGATTCAAAATTAATTTTTTAGTTTGAGATAAAACTGTTAGATTTTTCGTTTAGAATTCATCTTTTTTGGAAAACAAAATTAATTTTGTGAGTTGAAAGTTAAACTCTTTTGTTAAACATTAATTTCTGTTGGTTCAAGATTCATCATTTCAATGAAAAATGTAATTCCTTGCTTGAAAAGTGAGCTATTTTGTTGAAAATTCGTTTTTTCTTTACCAGAAATTTAATTTAACGATCCAATTTCAGGTTGAAAAATTACCATTTATAGTTGAAAATTAAACTATTCCAGTCAATGATTCATCATTTTAGTTCAAAATTTATAAGCTTGGTTAAAAAATAATTTTTTTAACGGCGAATTGAAACTGAAAAATTGAATTTTTATGCTGAAAACTGATATTTTTGGTTAAAAAATAAAATATTTCGTTAAAAATTCATGTATTCTGTTGAAAAATCGTATTTTTTGGTAGAAAATTAACCTTTTCGTATAAAAATTAATCTTCTTGTTTGAAAATTCATCTTTTTGGTTAAAAATTTAAGTATTTTAGTTTAAAATTAACAATTTTAGTTGAAAATTTAACTTTTTGGTTGAAAATACAACTACTTGGTTGAAAGATAAACTCTTTTTCTAAAAATTCATCTATTTAACTTAGAATTTATCTACTCCAGTTGAAGATTTATCTATTCCAGGGAAAGACTCACTATTTTCCTAAAAAATTTATCACTTTGGCTGAAAATTTGTGTGTGTTTTTTTGTAGGAAATTTTTTGGTTGAAAATTAATTTTTTTAATCTCCAAATTAAACTATTTGGTTGAAAATTGGTGTTTTTTGTTGAAAATTCATCTCTTTTCTTGAAAAATACGTATTTTGGTAGAAAATTATTCTTAATGTTTCAAAGTTAACCTTTTTGTTTGAAACTTTATCTTTTTAATTGAAAATTTAACTATTCCAATTAAGTATTCATCATTTTAGTTGCAATTTCATCTTTTAGAGTGAAGATAAAAACCACTTGGTTGAGTTATTCTTTTGTTAGAAATGCATCCTTTTGAATGCAAAATTTATCTATTTCAGTTGAAGATTCATCATTTCAGTTTAAAATTTATTGTTCTGTTTTTGGAAAACTAATTTCTTAACTGAAAATTTAACTATTTCATTTATGGTTAAAAACTGATATTTTGTAGTTCAAAATTAAACGATTTGGTTGAGAATTCATGTATTTTCTTGAAAAATCGTCTTTTTTGGTAGAAATTTAATCTTTTTGGTTCCAAATTTAACTATTTGATTAAAAATTCACCTATCTTGTTTAAAATCAAATATCTTTACTATGAACTTTAGGAATTTGAAACGGTTCAAATTGAATTTAATACAGGACCCACATTAATTTAACCTAAATATGCACTGAGTTTTAAGTATAAGAAGATAAAATGGAAATTTCTTTAAATTATTATTTACATTCATAGATTAATGTATTTTGATAAAATTCTCTTCATTGTAAAATAAGTTTTTGAATTTACTTGAAACAATCGTCTAAAATAGTAACCAGCAATACATTTACCAATTCATTTAGTAGTACCCAGGCGGAAAAATTATATATAGTTTGTATATAGTGTGAAGTATTATATATAATATCAATTTGTTTTATACAAAAAATGTATAAAACAAATGAATATTATATATAATAGTTCACACTATGTATAAACTATACAAAATTTTTCCGCCTGGGTAGCATTACCAATTCCTTTAATAGATATAGTTACTAATTCATTTAGTCAGTTATTCTTACTAATTGAAATATTAGATTTTCAGTAATTACTAGTAAACGAATGGGCACTATTTGAATTAGTAGAAAACTACTACCAATTAGTAGTTTTCTACTTATTCAGATTTAGAGAGTAACATTTGGAAAATTAGTTTTTTCACCGTACTTTACTCTCACAATAATAAAATATGAGGATCGGGAATAAATTTCAAGCAAAAGATTTTATATTCCCTGCCTATTGCAGCCAGGCCACAAATATTTCTAACACAAACACTAGTACACAATAAAATTTGTTTTAATTTGAGAAATGCTTCAGTAACGTTGTTGCAGTTAATTCACTTACTGGTTCGCCCAGTAAAAGTTGGAAAATCACTGCTGCACCAGTGATAATTAAAAATACTGATTCAACCAGTGACAATCTCACTGGTTCAGTTTGAGAGAGCAAGCTGCAAATTGTCCAACTTGAAATTTTCTTTAGTTCAGACCTGAGTTGGTCAAAAAATAAGTGTGTTATTAATTATTATTATGATCATATAATTAATAATATATAGTATTGGAAAAAACTCTGAAAAATATATCAAGAAATACAAAAATTGGATACCGAAGAAAGGAACTAAAGCTACTTTCCTACAACACTGTAAACTGCCCTTCCGAAAAAATATTATAGGAAAATCAATATAGGCCTATGATGATTTTTGTCAAATAAATTTCCAATAATTTTGTTCCGATTATAGGAAACTCATTATATAGAAAACGATGATAGGATAACAGCATTAAAATAAATAGCTGATGCATTCCGCAATATTTTTTAATCCATTAGAATCTTCACAATCTGTTAAAATCCGTCGGCGTCCTGTGCAATATGTTGGCCCCTTTCGAATTTCTTTGAAACCTTTGAAATTTTCAGAAATCTGTAGAGATTTTTTTAAATCCCTCGAACCTGAAATTAATTTAATTTATTCCCTAAATTTCTCTACAATTTCTGTGAAATTAGTAAGATCTCCTAAAATATTTTAAATTCTTTGAAATCTGTGAAAAGCCTACAAAATTCGTTCATCATCATCGTTCAATCATTTATATGCTTTGAAATTTTTTAAGTCTTTATTGTTTCATCACTTCTTTCAATATTTTAACATTATTTATCTCTATACTGAGTTTCTGATAATGATTTCTATAATGATTTTTCTAGAATCGGGATAAAATTATAACAAATTTATTATAGGAAAATCATTATAGGCCTATACTGACCAGTTTTTAAATTCTGAAAAAACTGCAAGAAATTAATAAGCAAAAAATGTTCGAAACTTGTATATATCGTGGCCCCAAACCCTTACGGTGCTATATGCAATTTTACGAACTTTATAGGGGAGGCTTTTCAAAATTGGGCAGTTTGTACATAAAGATGTTTAATGATAACAGAAAGAAGATTTTGTTATCCTCTATGCGGAAAGAATGATTAGAACACTGAAACAAAATATTACTTTGGGTTTGACAAAACTTCGTTGTTATAAATTGTTGAATTTTGAGATCGAATTTTGTGGATCAAAGGTATTGAAAATTGCATGGAGATGGGATGAATATGAAGTTGGTCTCCTTTTTAATTTTCATGTATGAAAAATAGATTAAAATGTTTAAAACTTTGCCATACAGTCTAACTTTGAATTATTTTGACGTTGAAAGTTGTCTTGAATTTCGTGCTGATTGTAATCTTTTTTTTTATTTGCATGATTGTAATTTCGCAATGGGACACTAGATATCTCCTAGTGGGTCTATCAATTTTTCATGTTTATATATTATGCGATAAATTTTACCTGCTTAACAACTGTTTTTTACAATAATATTTAAAATCCAGGGAGAGAATGCGTTACACTATCTTTTGGTGCAATTAACTCATTTTTCTCAAAAAAAGAGAGATGGAATCATATGGTCCTAGGGTGACGATATTTTGCAGATACGAGTATAAATTCATACACTCAAAAAAACGTATAGTTTAAGTTATTAGACGCCCCTGGTTGAAAAATGTTTAGTTATTTTATTCAGAAATTATCGTTAATATGTCTAGAAAATTCTAGTTAATTAACTCTGCCTAGCGAAGAGTTTCAGAAACAGAATTCATCAAAAATATGCTGCTTTTGCCTCCAGTGTTATATTAGAGATGGTTAGGAAGAACCAGTGAAGTTAAAAAAGTATCGATATTCGATATTCGAAAATCGATGTCCACCAGAAAATCTGGTTGAGCTTATTAGAACATCTGGTGTTTACCAGAATATCTGGTCATGTTGACAAGAACGTAGTATTTCCAAACTACCAGAAAATTGTCTAGCAAAGATTTCTGGTTGAAGTTACCCGTATCTCTGGTAAGACTAACCAGAAAACTGTCAACCAGAAATTTCTAATACTTTTAAAGAGAATTTATAGTAAGGGGATATTTAACATTCTATTCTGATTAAGTTGACCAGAAATCTGGTTGGTTCCACCAGGTTTGTTTTTAGAGTATCCAAAGCTACTGTTTTTTTTGTCAGATGCGACGTTAATTGTGCACTAAGTAGCTTTGAAACTAAGAGTCTCGGTGAAGAGAGAAGTTAAGTTTTGCCTTCTTTTGTGTAAAACTGATGTCTAACCGACCCTAGCGTAAGCTGAGTGACTGCGTTTACTCGCAGCCATAAAGCGGCTTTGCCTTGGGTTTGACAATAGCTGAAGAAGCCTTAGTACTTAGTTTGTACAAGTCAATCGAACAACATAGCGAAGACGATTCTGCTGCACAATTTCGTACTGAAATAGCTTTACAAGATTCTCAGAAATAATATATCTTAAATTGACAATTTTCAATTTTATGGACAAATTCCACAATAAAAGATATCTTGGAGTGCAAATAAAGATTATGAAAACACAAAATCTGTTTTCAACTATTGTCTTTATGTAGGGTGACCATTTGGGTGGTCCAATAATGCATTACAAATTTTTTCCAAGAATTGTCATGCATATCTCCCCAAATTTTGTTCACATCCATTTAAAATGCGTATTTTTTTATTTGTTAAAATAAACCAAGTTTAGCACGATTACTCATAAGAACAAAATACATTTTCGTAAATTTTATTCAGAATCGTCAATATTAGGTGTATCGCGTTAATCCTCAACATTTTTCTTCTCGAGAAGCCATAGAATACAAATGGGAAATTACTTTTTTTTTTCATCCCCATAAGTATGTTTTATTTACAAGGTCCAAGAAGAAACCCATAAGTGAAAAATTGGGTTTTGCGAATTTTGTGCTAATTATTCTTTTTTCTCTTGTTTTTATTGATACAAACTATTTTTAATACATAAGATATTATTTTATTCTGTTAATTATATGTTTCAATTAAATGTTTAAACAGTTTATTATTATTTATAACAATATTCTCTTAGAATAGTGCTAGAAAGTGGCGGTTTTTTTTCTGAAATTTTTCACTTCTTTCCACTTCTCAATCAGAATGATGTAAAAATTAATTCAAATGGAAAAAGAATTGTTAAAAAAATTTATAATTATTTTCAATAATATTCTCTTTAAATAATGCTAGAAAGTAGCGGGTTTTTTGTAAAATTTTTAACTTTTTGTCCAATTTTTACTTAGAGCTAGGTGATAATTAATGCGATTTAACAAACATAATAATTTGAACAAATTATTATTGTTTATAAGTATCTTCTGCTATAATAATGCTAGGTAGTTGCGTTTTTTTCTGAAATTTTAGACTTTTGTCCACTTTTTATTTAGGGATGTAATAATTAATTCAAGTTGACAAACATAATTGCTTGAAAAATTTATTATTGTTCATAAATATCTTTTCCTAGAGTAAGGCTATGAACAAATAATAAATCAACATCAACAAGAATGATTTTTTAAACAGAATTACATTTTTTTATGAAGTATTTTAATTTCTTTCTTAATGTTTAAAAAATATGATTTCCAACAAAAAGGCTCTCAGGAACTACTTCAAAGAAAAGTTACATTCTATATGATCCATATACAAAATTTGAAGAATATTTTAAATATCTAGTTCTATTTTAGAAAAATACATCTAATATAAAAGAAAGATATTGTTAAAAGAATGATCCTCTCTTATGCTTATCTATTATTTGTTCTTAACTAAAATGCCAAAGAAAAGTAAAAATAGAGAAAAAACGACATCTTTCTAGCATTATTCAAAGATAATATTATTGAAAATATTAATAACTTTTTAAACAATTATGTTGAAAGCAAGTTTTAAAATTCAGAAAAAGTTGCGGCTTTCTAACTTTATTCTAAAAGAAAATTGCTATAATCAATAATTAATTGTGTAGACAATGTATTTGAGCACGTAATTATTAGTAGAAATAATTTTCCATGTATTAGAAATAATTTCTAATAACAGAAATTGCAACAACATAATGATTAGCGCCGGAGACTCGCAAAACCCAATTATTCAATTATGGGGTTTTTTGGGGTCCCTATAAAACAGACTTATGGGGTTAAAACTCATAAGGTATTTTTGATTCGTATTTTATGGCTAATGGTAAAGGTAACTGTTAAGGAAGAACTTGATACACCTAATATTAACGATTCTGAGTAAAACTGACAGAAACATATTTTTACTTATGGGAAATACATGTTCATTTTCGAAGGGCTTGCGGAAATTCTGAATAGCATTTATTTTTTGAACGCATTTATTTGTTTGTGAATTCAAAAAAATTGGGGGGGAAAGGTATGCACGGAAATTCGAAGAAAAAAATGTGTACGACTTTTCGTTTTTTTACGAGTTTTTTAGTATAAAAAAAATATTCTTTGAGTGAAATCTACTGATTTTCTTAAAATATATTACCGAATGAAAAATATTTGTATAAGTTCATAACTTAATGAGAATTATTCTGATTTCTTTATGTGTTAAGCCGAATTTCGTTTTATAATAAGATGGGTAAATTGAGGATTAGATGAACTAAGCATGGTTAATCCATTTTTTGATAAAAAGGAATAATTCATGGCTTACTCCTCAATTGTAGTTCCTCCAAAATGTAGTTTCAAAATACAAAGTGACAACAAATATTGGAATATTAATTTAAAATTTTAGAACATGTAAAAATTGTTTTTATATTTTTCTTTTTAATCTGATTTCACCATTTATCCAAGTTATTTTTACCCTTGTTTTTTTCTTTTCTCCTAATAAAATAAGAAAGTGAAAAAGTTCTTTATTGCATACATACATAAAAAAATGACACTGAAATATTGAGCAAACTTCAAATTTAAAAAGGAAAATTGCCCACAAGGAAGATTGGATATAAAGTATTTTGGCAATGTTTTTGGTTCTGTTTTCGGTGAAAATTTCCGTTTCAAAGGTTCGTAATTTAATGAGACAAAAGTTTCAGATAGAGAGACCAGAACAAATAGATGAGAAGTGCAAGTTTTGGATTCAATGCTGGAAAAAATTAAATTTCACAACTTATTAATTTTCATCATGTATACAGCAAGACAAGCTTATAGGAAAGGAATAAAAGTAAAATTTTTGGAATCAATGGTGGCTAAAATTTCAATTTCAAACATGTTCTCCGACATGACGAACCTTTGAAACTTAAATTTTTGCCGCGTACAGAATCAAAAAGTTGCCAAAATACTTTATGTCGAATTTTTTTTCTAAGCACATTTCTTGAGTATCAAAATTTTATCAAAAAAATCATTTTGGTTGAAAAATGTTTTTTTAGCGGTATCAACTCTTTCATGTATCTTTTTTATTTGAATGACTAGATACAGAAAAATGAGAACTCTCAAAGTGATAAATTGAAATTCAGTACTTAGCTGTGAATTCAAATTACAAACAACTTTCTACTGTAATTAGCAAAGCGATCTGCATATTTCTTGCAGCATTAACGCTTGGCTTGGCTCCTAACCATGTTCTACCCTCTGTATGCGTTCCACAAGTCCCACGAGAGGATTAAGATCTCCATTATAGACGGTTGAGTATAACATACGGTGTGATCCGGTTACCTCAAAACGCAACCACAAACTTTTGCTTTAATAGCAATGTTTCAGAATAATTTTATTAGAAAAGAAACTTTGGTAATTTAATAAGTATTATCAGAAAGAAATGATTTTACATGACTGATTCAACACGAAAAAAAGTCAACTGTCTTACAGTTTTTTTGTTTAAATTATATAAAAACCGTTTCTTTTCGGGAGCATTCTGAACTGCTGCAATATTGAGATAGTTTTGAACATTTATTTATCGCGATTGTCTAAAGTTTGTCATAAATGGTTTCTGAATTTATAGAAACAAAAATTTATAGATTGATGAAAACTGAATCGGGTAAACAGGGGAATTGCGGATAGAATAAAATGATCTAAAATATGGCGAGATTCACAACGTTTTGAATCGAAATGAATGTCGTTTCTTCCTCTTACGTTTTAATTCATTTGCGCATCAAATATTTGCGTTTCACTTCAATCCTGTTTGATCACATGCTGATTTCTGTCAATGCATGAATACGTTTCAATTCTGCTAAAGAGGGTACAAACTGAAGGCAATAAAATCCTGTTAAATGTCGTGAGACGAAGACGACTGTTAAACTCAATTTAATTCCGTCCTTGAAATATAATCGTCAACACAGTAATCCAGAACAATTCTTTTTTACTCGAAGTGCACTCAAGTCAATTCCGAACAATTTCTCCCACGGCCAAATTCAGAACACTTTGATGTCAAACGAATGTCATCTTATCCCACATTTAAAATAATTTTAATCCATTTGAATACACACCTTCTTATCGGGTAAGTTGTATTTCAATATTTTCCATAACAAGATAAGTGAATTTATATTTATTAAATAAAACCTTTTGATGCAACCTGCAGAAGGACATGTTGACACAGTAAGCAATTAGTGATGTCGTTAAATTGAAAGTCCTGTGAAACTTAGTAGAAAATGTATTTTTTTATCTTATAATACTTTCAGGGATTAGTTCATTATATTTAGGAATATAATTAAATAAATATTATTACGAAACTTAAGTAGATGTTATATATTTGCAATGCGAGTATTCTTATCATACCTATACAAAATCAGTGAACGACATACGTATCTATCAGTAAACGACATATAGCAAAAGGAAGTTTTCAGTAAATTATACGCACTAATATTATTGATATCCATGTTCTTATAATTGCTGTTTTGTTTTCTTCGTTCCTATAAAATTTCTTTCTATAAATCTTAAAAGTCCAATACCTATATATATATAATTAGTTTTGGATTTTCAAACCTCAAAACATCAATCACCGACACACCAGAATGAACTTGCCAAAGTCGTAAATGAAAAACTGAACATAACCACACATAATTATATAAACTGATGTTCTTACTTCTATAAATTAACTACATTACATAATATTGTTTACATATAACTTTCTACATTCTTTTATATTCAAAACTAATACATGTGTCATTGACTTAACTTACATAAATTATTTTAAAATAAATATAACAAAAGGTTGGCAAAGAATAATTATGTTGATGGGTACTGTCTAAAAACGGAAAAAATCTACCTTCCCACATTAATTTTTTTTCGTTACCAGATAATAAACACATAATTTAATATGTTTCTGTTTTAAAAACTTTTTATTAAGGTATCGATAATACCCCTGTTTACCCTATCCACAATCTGAAGTGCGAAGATGTCTCAAACGAAAATACAATTCTTTATTACAGTTATATCATGTTAATGAATGAAGTATTCTGGTCGTACCAAGAGGCAACTTATATTTTTTTCGTAAACACGATAAATTGACAAACTTTTTATAAATACTATCAAAATTACAAGATAATTATACTATTTTGTTGAACCATCTTTAATAAATTAACCTATTGCAATATTTTTTCTTACATTATTATCATTATATATAATAATCTACTATTCATTCATCCTGCTCACATTGAAGATCCTATGTTTTGCTCGCTTTTCGCATGTTTTTCGTTTTGCGACATTTTCTATTAGTTCAATGTTTCAGTTTTTCATGTTATAGAGTTGTTCCCCTTGCATCGAAATGCCTTATCATTGATTTTCAACATATTAATTTTGCACTTAATTGTTAGATTAAAAAAAGTGAATTTTAAAAAGCTTGATGGAAAATTTGAAAATAATGTTTTCACCGGAATTTTATTTTTTCATTTATAAAAATCTATCCAATCATTTTGAATATTACTTGATACTTCATGATATAATGGATACCTGATAATATTTTTCATCGTCTTTAAAAATTTTATAATTCTAATTTTCAGTTTCAAAACCTTAAATTTTATAATATTGAGTTTTGAATTCCTTACTTTTCAAATGATTAATCAGAAGCGCTACACATTCCAAATGTATAATTTTTTTATATTAGTGTTATCAAGGAGATAAAAATAATTTAAAATCTACAGTTTTTAATGCTTCTTTATAATTATTCAATTTTAACGGGCATCATATCTCAATTTATTCAGCTTGAGAGGTTTCCAATTTCGTTTCCACATAACTTTTTAGGCTACTACTTCGTAAAATTTGTATTCTTTTTAAAGAGTGTCTAATTTAAATAAAGATAAAGAATGTGACTGGTTTTGAATTAACGGTTCTTTTTTTTTACTCAAAAGTAATCTCAGGTAGCTTCTTTTTCAGACTTATCAAACATTATTTTTACAAATAAATAATAATATATCCATTTTTTAACTTGAAGTTATTTAAAAGAAAAATCTAAGCTGTTTTTTCTGACAACAAAAATCAACTTTCAATGTAATATCTCACAATTATAATTTTTAGTTGAAGGTTTAAAAAAATAAATCACTTAAAATTGAAAAATATTTGATTGGAAAGAATTAATAATAATTCTAAATGAAGTGTTTAAAATTAAAAGATTTAAAATAAAAAAAGTTAAAAATACTGTTATTTAAAATCAAAATAGGTCAACATTAAACGATCTGAAATTGTTACCTCAGTAGTTGAATAATTTCATTATTTTGAATGGCTAAGGTTTTGGAGTTCTGAATTTTCATGTTGAATGCTAAATTTTCCATTTTTCCCTTTCATAAGTTTTAATTTTGTAGTTAAAATTGAAATGGCTAAATTTCGAAAAGTGTAATTAACGATTTGAAAATCGTTAATTTTTAAACAATTTAAATGCACTGAAAATTCTTGAAATTTTAAAGGGATTCAGTGAAAAATAGTTTTAATATTACAATACTTGGTAACTAAAAGTTTTTTTCAGTATAAAATTAAGTTCGGAATCGTTTAATTTTCAAGTTTCCGTAGTATTTTAATGTTTAATAATAATTTTTCTGTAATAAAAATTGAAAGTCCTTAATGAAAATTTCCAAATTTTGAATCAATCAGGTGATAAAATCAGTTTGTAAATTTCCCATTTATGAAGTATCTGGATAATAATTTTTTAATTTCAAATTACACAATTGTGAATGCTTTTATTTAGAAATAATATGTGTTCAATTCATTTTCATTCCATACGAAATATTATAAGGAAATTGAAATATTGAAAAGGGGGTAGAATGTAACTAGGGGGGTGGGTGTCTCCGAAATCACTCTACCCTAGAAAAGGGTATAAAAACAGGGGGGGGGGCTGAAAAGAAGAAATGGTGTGTCTAGGGGATTGGTGACACCAGCATCACTCCTGGAAAAGAGGAAATGTGTGGTTGTGGGTGCGTGTGTTATACAAAAGGAGATCAATCAGTATCTCATTAAATAAAAAATTTTAATAAGCATAATTTTATTCCTATTAAAAAAAAACACACTAGCCTCCAAATTTACAAAAACTTCCTGTCTGATAAAAAGTTGCAGTCTCATATAATTGTGACCCGCTTTTGCCTTTTTTTATGACTCCTCGAGGAATCCTTTTGCTAAAGAAGCGCGCGTAACATAAAATAAATAGATCACCCTCTAGAGGCAAATGACATAACATACTAACACATACAGTCCGCCTCTTTGTCACGCAGTATATACTCCCGCCATTACAGTGTTGAAAGGTCGCAACTAGTATTTTACCCTTAGCAGATACGCCCTTCTGGATTTAATGAAATGATATTAACAGACTCATTGAGCCGGCTTCCGCTTCTATTTTGCTTGTATGCTAGAGCTAGCATTGGTGAAATGGTGAAGCTCTCATAGATGTAACATGCACTGGTGCAGCTTTCAGGAAGCTATGATTGCCATTTCACCCCAGGTTATAATTAATATACTCGCAGCAGCTTGTAATTTCTGGATCACTTCGAATACGGACTCTATTGTTGCAGATGGAAAATACCACATGTTGCCGACTGGGGAACTTCTTGTTTTCAGTGTGACATCCGCGGATGCACATTTCAGTTACCGCTGTCGTACTGTTCATCGCGTCACTGGGGATACGGTCGAAAGTTCTTCCTACGCCCGCCTCGTTGTTGCCGGTAAGTTTACAAATCTCTTCCATATTTTGTCTTTATGAGAACCTGGGGAAAGAGGGGAAATGAACTAACCGGGAACTTCCGGTCACGTAAAATAGTACTCACTTCTTTATTTCACGCAGCTATATGCTCAGGGAACCATAAGACTTTTGATTTATCCAGTTTCTTTTAACTGCTCTTTTGAGTAACATCTGTTTTCGAAAGTATTAAATAAAGAGAGATTCATAAGGAAATATGATAAAATGAAAAAATCCGCACATGCTTTTATTTTGGAACTCAATAATCCTCCACTGTTTTCCCTTTCTTTCTTCACATATCGTTTTTTCCTTCCGCCCCTCCGCCCTCCCTGACATATTCTACAATAATTTTCTACCTCTTTACCTTGTCCATATCAATCTCCCGCTCCTCATACACACATCTCTCTCACTCACCCACTTTTTATTTCCCACTCTAGAACCACTCGGCCCCTTGACCCTATCCGTCTACTTACCACTGTTCCTAAACTCGCTTTTATCACTTCTCACGTCTCGAGCCTCTTTTATAAACCTTTCCCCCCACGCCGCCCCCTCCTCCAACCCCTCCGCGAGTAACGTCCAGAAACTGACCATTCTGCTATCTTTGATAAACTAGCCCCCCTTAACAATTATTGTTTGCCCTCATTTGTCCCTCTCATCTTCCCCCTTGCATAATTGAAAGTGTGTATTAATTTGCATTTTGTATTTTGTTTTGATTTGTCTTAGCCTTTGCACCGAGCTTTCTCTCACCCTGCAACCCCCTTTCATGAAATTTATCCCTTTTTTCTAAACAAATCGTTTTCATTTGTCCCTCTCCCCACCACCCACTTTCAATTCACTTCCTCAGGCCCACTTTAAACCTCCCTTCCACCATCTACCTTCCTGTTCACCATTCTGCCTTCTTGCATAAGCTAATATCCCTTAACACCTATCCTTCATCCTCATCTTCTCTTTCCCTCTCCACACCATTTTATTTAATTTATTTTATTTATTATCAACCATTGCTACGAAACTCCTCTTTGAAACCATTTTACCACTCATTCCATGTTTAATAATAAAGTTTGCTGGTCTCATTCTCTCAGTTTCTCCGTATGCATTCTAAGAAACAATAATTTTTAATTAAAAGACTACAAATTGGATACATTTTTAATCGAAAACATTAAAAGTTTAAGAACACGAGGTAAAAACATTTAAATCACCAGCGTTAAAAATTGCACAGAAATAAAGTCTAGTTTTTCTTAAGGTTTATTTTTATCACCCCTTAATTTAAGTCCGTTTTCAGACTTGAACTTAGTTTTAGGTAATTTTGTCCTAAAAGCAGGGTGTTTGCCTATTTTTGTTATTGAAACAAAACCTCTTTGTCTTGAAACAAGACTGAATTTTTTAATTTAACATTCTTTTTCTGTGCAAACAATTTTGAATCCTTTGTGCATGAATACTTTCAGATGGTACAATTATTTTATTTGAAATTGTGGAACTTTAAGATTTGAACAATTTAAGATTTGAAACTTCCCCCGAATAAAGAGCTTAAAATTCAAAAATTGAAAATTTGAGAAGAGTTTCATTTTTGAATCTTTCAAAATTATACAATTTCACATTGAATGTCTTTATGGTTAGATTTCAGTTTATACTAAAATATTCAAAATTGTTGAGTTTCAGTTTTAAATATTTTAAAACATATACTTTTAAATTTAAAGACACTAAAATCAAATTTTTTTCACTTTCACAATTATACATCCATACTTGAATAATTTTAGTAGCAAGAATTTAAAACTGGAAATTAATGAATTTCGTTATTCGAAATTTGACAAATTTCTAGACCAAAACCTCCAAAAAGGACAAATTTCAGAATTTAGGATTGCAGATCTGTACAGTAATAAGTTTGAGGCTTTTTAATATTATACAATATAAAATTCAAAGCTCACTACTTCAAACTATGTAAGCCTGCAAAATGAAAAATTCCAAAAAATCACTAAAAACTACGTATGGAGCATTATTTCTCAAGTGTTCCCGCTCAAATAATTAAAGTATTCGGATCTTAATCAAACTTGGGCAAACTGTTGTGATATTGAATGGTTTCTATTGATCATAAGCATTTTTGGAAACAAGAATTTGACCTTCGAACAAGAATGTCAAGAATAAATTTGAGGTTTTTGAAAAGAGGCATATTTTTTAAACTTTTATATCAAAATAAATATAAGGTCTTTCTTTTCAAGATATTAGAGGTTCAAAAGCAGGATTGTTATTGTTTATTTATCAAAATAACGGATGAGTTGTTTTTGAGAATGTAGCATCTTTTATTGCCATTTGTAACTCTTCTAATAACGATAAAAGTAATCTTGTCTAGTATAATTTCGATAGATTTTTTCACGCTCTTTCTATTGATCATATACATTAAAAAAAAGTTGAATTTAAAAAATCAAAATTAGATTTGAATTTTTTTCATAAAGGATGAAAAGTGAAATTTGATTTTTTATTGGTGAGTTTAATCGTTCAGATCATCAGCTCACGTACGCAACCGTCATTGGGTATACCGGAGAACTTCAAAGTTCAAACTTATTTTCGCCAATAAAAAAATTAATTTATACTTTTTAATCTCTAGGTGCTTACAGTAAAAGCCTTAGTCTCCCTTCTAGCTAAACAAGTATTTAAACGAAGTGTCCTTCGATGAAAAATTTGTTATTTATTTTTGATCCTGATTTTTGCAGATCAAATGTTAATTTGTTTAAAAATGGTTACGACCAGTGAAAAGGGCGTGAGAAACCCTATCAAAATCCTAATAGATCACATTTTTTATCGGGAATGACCTAAGTTCTCTTTGTGTTAAAAAAATAAAAAACAATATGCCATTTTTCCAAAAAAGTCAAATTGGTTTTTAACTTCAATTTTTGAAGGTCGAACTGTACTAAAAAAACATTTTTATCGCTACAAGGAGACTTGAAACTCGCTGAAATAGACGGTATCTAAGAATATATTAAAACTCTGAACCTCTTCCCCTCAGTAAATATTTATCCAAGTAAAAAAAATGACCCCATAAAGTATTATTTAATAGCGCAAAACTTTGCTAAAGTTTGACTTAGATAGGAAAACTTTTATTTTTTGTGGGAGTACACTTGAGAAACAATGGCTCATATTTAATGGGAATTATTTTTTATTTAAAATTATTACTAAACTGTCTAAAACTCTACTTTTAAAACAATCATTATATTCGTCTTGATTTTAGGTAAAGAAGAAATTTAATTCGTCCAACACCTACGCGAAAAAGACGTCTTTTTACGTCTGAAAATAGTGAACAAAATGAGCGATTTCTCAATCGTTGACAAGAGCGTTGAAAAATAGTATGTTTTTTCGACTAGTAAGGAAAAGTTTCCTGAGAAGTGGGAAAAAGTACGTTGAGCAGTGGGAGAAAGTAATGCTCTGTCGTGAATGTGCGATTGAATAAACCGTCACGTGGCGCCATCTACAACTCAGATGGGGGCTTTGCAGTAGAGTCAATGTATATCCGTGACTCGTCCTCGTGTTGCTATTTTCAGACGAAAAAAAGTCGTCTTTTTTGCATAGGTGTTGGAAAAAAAAGTATGTGCCCACTCGTAGCACAATGTACTATTACTTGAGGCTCTATCGGCCTTAAGGAACGCATTCTTATTACAATACTCGAGCTTTGTGCTCGAATTTTTATACTTATTTACATATTTCTCTAATAAATTATATAATCACAATAATTTATTGTATTCATACAGTGCACACAACTATGTTAAAATTTTCTGATCTGGCTCTGGTTTGTTCTCCATCAAAATTACTCTTTATTTATTTTACGAAAATAGCATAGTTAGGTTGTGTGTTTTTTTAAAAACCGTGAGTTCTATCAGAAAAAGGTTGAAAACAATTTTTTAGGTCTTCTTAGAAACATCAATTTGTTTTGGACTTTTCTTCGTATATTGCATCGTTTGGCGGGAAAATTAAATTTCTAATTTTTTCAAAAACGTTATCACGAATAAAACGAAAATTACATTGCCCCACATCTTAAGCCATTAAACAGCGCGATAGCTTGATTCAATAAATTCCTGAATAAAGAGCTTTGCCAAGAATGCTGACGAAACCACATTTTGAAATATTTTTATAAATTTTAAGAACTCATCTGTGTTCCAAAAATGTTCTAGTACATACCAGAATTTTTTCGACTTTTTTTACTACATTCTTAGCTGTGGGATCATGAGAGAAATACAGATTTATGAGCAACGGGTCTAATTACAGCGTTTCCCCCCGTATTTCGTTTAACAGCTTCGTACCAAATATAAAAAGAAAATCAAGGGAACATTTTTTATTCAAGAAACTTAGAAGATTCGTTTTAAATTTATGAGAATCTACTGAAAATTTTTTCTGCGGAGTTACTGCCTTCCAAAGTAAAGGCCGATACCGATTTTATACGGCAAAATTAGTTTCAAGTATTTTTGACTTACAATTCATAAAACACGGAATGCTTGAAAATATTTAAGTTATTTAATTACAATTTGTTTATTTCCTCGCAGTTTGATCAACCATATAAATCAAATCCATGTGTATCTAGATCTAAATATCCATAGATATAAATCCATTTCCTGATATAAATCTGCACTCTGAAGTTTGCATGAAATACGCTTTCTTGTTGAATAAATAACTCTAATAAATTATAGAAAATACTGTCAATGCCTATTATAAATGTACAGTTTGCAGTCAAATTTAGACTGGTAAGTTTTAAAGCATTGCGCTTTAGCAGCTGCGATATCTGGCGTCTAGGAGGAACAATTCGTTATGACTAATTGCACGGGATATAGGAGCAGAGTGCAGCGGAGTGTTGATTAAACTTGCTTAACGCGGAAACGACGGGCTCGTACATTCGGTAGGCAGGCATATTTCACTTGCTCGACGCTTATTCATACACGAAATAGACGTGAATACAGTATTCATACTCGTATCCGGACATCTGCACTGCTCATACGCTCTTCCTTCAACTGACATTTTTTAAACAGATTATACACACGAGAATTTCACACCTTTACAAATTATATATTTAAGCTGGCAGTCATTAAATACTGAGGCATCAAAAGTGCTGCAGCTAAATTAAATTTATTCAAAAATCTGGTTCAATATTGTTAACGAATTAATGACGGCTGACGTGGGGCAGCGAGTGAACAATTTTTTTTCACTTGAAAGTCAAGTCGGATTCCACTAATTGACTTTAATTATAATCTGGCTTAATCCAATTCAAACATGATCCTAGTTCCAACCGACGAGTCAACTCACACACGTCACGTTTGATACGTACATGAAAAATATTTAGATAGTTTTGTAAACTTATCCGAGATGTAGGCTCTGGAAGATACGACCACGATTCTTCTAGAAAAGATCAATCCCGACCCAGCTGGATTTATATGTCATCCGACTCGTCACTTCCCACAACACCTGAAGACGATCAAGTCGGTAAAATTACTTCAAAATAATAAAAAAAAACACTAGGCACTTTTCAAGAATCTCTTATCACTTTACTTGACGATAGCCCGAAAAGGCAATAACACTAGACAGTGTTCAAGAATCAGTTGTTTAGATTGAGAACGCTTTGTGTGAGAGTAAGAATTATGACTGTGTAATTCACGGGTCGGAACTCGAACCAATAATAAATAACAATTTAAAAGATGTAACGCGTTGAACTTGGTCTCAAAGAGCTAAAAAGTGCCTGGTACTAGAGTCAAAACAGAACTGAAAAGAGAAAGTTGGATACCGCCCAGATAACCGAGCGAGCCACTACAGCAACACCACTACCGCTTCACCCCCGCGGCCGCAAGGTCTCGAGCGACTGAATATAAACAATTTAAAAATTCATTGTCAAAAAATTGTTTAAATAGTGAAAAATTTTCAGAATTTGAAAAACAATAATAATACAAATTGAAAGCATTTGAAATTAAAAAAAATATATTGGACTAATTTCATTTAAAACCAGGACGAGAGGTCTAACTTAAGATATCAAAATTATTTGGTATTTGGCTATTTCATTCTATGGTGAAGATAAAGCAGCACGGATTCCACAGTTTAATAAATAATTTTTTTGGATTTTTTAAAATTATTCAAAGATTACCTGCGAAATTAAAAAAATTAACAAACATTTTCTCAAGATGCAGTGTTTTTCGAAAGAATGTAAGTATTCGAGATTTTCTTTTTTCATTCAACGTGGGAATTCTTGCTCTTTCAATTGACATGAAAAACCTAAAAAAATTAAAAATTAAAAGATAGCGGCAGTTTTTCTAAAATTGCCTCATTTTAAAAGGAATTGCTTTTCGAACAATTTTGAATTGAAGACGTTCAAAATCACACAATGTTAGATTAGGTATTTTAAAAAAGGACGATATTTCGATTCGAATGGAAAAAAAATGAACTTGTATTATTTCTAAAATAAAAGCGTTTCGAATTAAATTTGCTGAAATTAAAAGTGTTTGAAACTGAAAAATGTAAAAGACGACGCCCTAAATAATTTCAATTAATCAGGACAAATAGGCTAAAATACTATTTTCCTCTGTTTTGATTTCCTCCATTCTTAAAAATAACATTCAAGTCTAATTTTTCTATTTAAATAAATAATTCTAAATTTCGAAACTATTTATTAAATAGTCCTTCTGTTCAGATTTTTTAACGAACAAGTTTATAAAAATTTATTTTTTAATCAGACGGAGTTTAAACAAGAAAACCTAAATACAATGTTAACGGATTGGCTGATCAAAAAATATTTGCCATTCAATTTTTTTGATGAGGACGACACTTAGAATGTATTTTATTATTCCAGAAATTATTCAAAAGAACCAAAGCGGCCACAAATGAAAAGTTCAGTATTTGGAGATTTTAAAGAAGTACAAAAAGTCATATTAGAAATTTTAAAGGAGAATAGTTTCAAAGTATCGTTTTCTCTCGATGATTGGAGTTCAATTGAAGGCAAATCTGAAAGTATTGGCTCTCTTTCAACTTTAATTCTACAATAGAAGCTCTTCTTAAAGCTGCAAAAGAAGGTCTACAATCCTAAAGCTATATTTGCAACTTTTAGTCGTATTTAATTAAAATGATTTAACTTAATGCAACATATTTATTTTATGAGTGTATAGTAGAAAAATCTAAATAAACAAATTTTATTTTGAAAACATTGACATTGATTATAGTCGAAATCTCTGTACACGTAATTATTTTAAAATGTGGAAATTTTAGGAATGATAAAATATTATACGAGGTCAGTCTGGAAAGTATCCGACCATGTGGTGTATAAGTGAGAGTATAATTCTGGATAATGGCGATGATATCCCTTTTAAAGTATTTCCCTTTGATAGCCACAACCTTCTTCCAGATATCCTCTTACTTTCGGAAGCACTCCTTAAAGTCAACTTTCGGAATAGCTAACAGCTGTTTCGTCACATTCTATTTTTTCCGTATAAGTCTTGAAATAGTTTTTCTTACAGAGGATATTACAATTTGAGAAATGACCAGAAATCACAGGGAGTCAGTTCATAACTTTACGGGGGCTGGCGAAGTTGTGCAACATTTCAAAGTGCAAACTTGATCTACATTTTTTTTGCAATTATAGACATTTAGCCTATAGAGTATGGATCCGTAGATGTTAGCTTTCTTTTGGAATAATTTCCATT
The DNA here is from genome assembly GCA_932066315.1 of Andricus coriarius. Lineage (NCBI taxonomy): Eukaryota > Metazoa > Arthropoda > Insecta > Hymenoptera > Cynipidae > Andricus > Andricus coriarius. The sequence goes on along the minus strand of CAKNWT010303638.1, from coordinate 3,506 downwards.
ATTTCCATTTAAATTACTCGAGGTTATTATATAAACTTTTTTTAATAAACTTAAGGTTTATAAAGGTCATCAGACGTTATATCATCTAAAAAAAGTCGAAAATCTGTCTGGATCTCGCTCGACGTCTCGAGAATCTCTTATACCACTGTGAAGTCAAGATCAATATTTTTTATTTGACAGGTGAGAAAAAATATCGATCTTGTCATTTTATTGTCAATACTTCTTCGAACGCATCTCTAAAAAATAGTATCACTAGAGAAACGAGTTCTACTCTAACATATTCCTCGCTTTTCACACTCAAATCTCAATTCATGGATATAATTTTCAAAGGAAAATGGAAAAGATACACAGCCCTTTTGTTGGTAGTGTAAGCCAGTTAATAATTTACTAGAGAACTCAGACCAAGAAGCATTTCAGCTCTAGTGTCAGACAATGTCGAGAAAGTGGTAATGACTGTTTGAGCGTGTGTATTCGTGTTCACTGTACAGCATGAGCCGAGTGGTGCCTCGAGACATGGGTGGAGGTTTTCTAGGCAGAAGTATGAAGGCTTCGCAAATACGAGGGTGGATGAGGAGAAAAGTGAACATAAAAGGGGCAAACTATAAAGCTGTGAAAATAAGGCTCTGAGGAAGGTGGAACCATCGAGTTAGCATGCCTGACTTCATCTTCTCCTGGGGCAAGTTGATGCATGTCTCTATTTCCTGCATCAATGCAAATAATCTTGTAGGAACTGCAAAAATCAGCCCAAATTAGGAGCAATGCCTTCTCTCGTTTCCCTTAAGTGTTAATTATTCCCGGATGCAAATGCTGAGTTTTTTACCTCATAAACAGAAAGTGTATTTATTTCCCAAGAAGGTTGAATTTATTTGGTAGAAGGATTTAACGTATTTTCTAGAACAGTTGTTTTGATGGATTGTAGGGGAAACCAGTACCAGGTGGATAGAAAAACTTTTGACGTCATAATATTGATAAATGATGATCAAGCGAGAAAAATATTGCATACCAGATTAAAGCTGGAACATTCATTGTGAAGATAGCAATGCCGTCACGTGAATTGTATTACACATTTATCCTATATTTTATTTATTTTTTTGATATGCTGATTTTTTGTACAGATAGCACTCTTCTAGTAAGAAGTGAAGATTAACATTTGAAGCCTTACCATAAAGTTGTCGAAGGACATTGTGTATAAATTCATGAAACAATAACCCAAAACAGTGATTTAATTAAATAATTATTCAATTTTAATTAATTAATTAATTTAAAAGTTGTTTGGTTGTTGGCACTCACTTGTTTGTGCTCGAAACTTAAAAGCAAAAACACTACTTTGATACTCAGGGCTAACCTTTCGAAAATGTATGCACCTCGCACCGAATAAAACTTCTCGTAAAAGCATGTAAAATACATTTTCGATAAAAATTAAGAGTATTAATCATTCTAAAGTTTTAAAGTCAAGAGTTTGACGAACCAAAGGAACCAGTGAAGGGGTAGTGAAAGCAATTTAATTCTTCAAAAAATCATAATCTGTCCGCAGACAACATTTTCATTGCCATGTAAAAAAAAATTTATTCAAAAATAGCATGAAAATAGTAAAAATGTTGATTTTAAAACTCATTTTTAGTATTCCTACTCGAAAAAAATACCATCGAACTTTTGCTTTAAAATCCAATCGATTTTTCCCACTATTCAGTCTCTATTGGTATCCATCTCGTACTGGTTTCCCCTGAGCGAATGATATTCGAGAATATCATTAGATATGTATATATTTTAATTACTGCACGTTGAAATTTTCCAATTATTTCCGCGGTAACTAAAGCTTTTGCGTTGTAAATTAATTTCCACATTCGATCAAGTCAAAATTCAAAGCAGCAATGAGAAAATATTTATCTACATTTACGATTATACATATATTTAACCAGAATATAGTTCATTTTTCATGCAATAGGGTCTTTGCAAACAAAAAAATTTCAAGTTTAACATAAAACATAAAAGCAGATACTGATATTGGCTACAAAGAAATTAACTCGTGTGAAGTTTCTATTTTTTTAATTGATTCTAAAATTTTTACATTGTTACTTTTGTTATTACGATATCTCAAATATGGGTCTGTTATGATATCGGAATGATCATATTTAACTCACAGTTTAGGTGTTTTTAAACATCCGTACGACCAGAAAGACTTTAAATAATTAATTAAAATCCGTTTGACCAGTTACAAAAATAATGTTGGTCAAATCCCTACGCCATTCCAAAGTCTCGTGGGGGCATGAATAAATAAATAAAAAAAAGAAATAAAAATTATCGCTACTTATCAAACATTTTTTTTTGCATTGCATTGAAAAAACCTTTGATTGGTCACAAAAATAATGTTAATAATCTCGATCATAATATGATCATTCCTATCATTCCTCGTATATCGTGACAGAACCATATTTGAGACATTGTAGTAACAAAAGTAACAATAATTTTAAAGCTTTGCCTTATCAAATCGCTACATTTATCGTTGAATTAAAGATTCTAATAGTTTGTTGCAAAAAAAAATCAGCCAAAATAGGGGTGACGCCCCTATTCCGCAATCTAACCAACTGTTTTATAAAATTAACAAATAATATTGAATGACAAATTTTCATATTAGTAGATACATTTGAAAACGCAAGTGGTAGAAAATTAAAAAAAATATATCTATAACATCCATAATGTGCATTTAATTATATAATTTGTTCATAAAGATTATCGCTAATTACCAAACAACTAATTTAAAAAATTTGTTTTTATCTTTCAAGTCCCTTTTTAAACGTTTTTTTTGTTTGAATTGCATTAAGAAAGCTTATAAATTGTACTCTCCACCTGAAAAAATTAGTAAAATGAAATAAATTAAGTCTTATCAAGTCCGCTAGTCCCCCCCCCCCCCCCCTCTACAACTGTGATATTCCGGAAATTTATCAAGGCACTCATTAAATCTTCTAATTTTATGTCAAGTCATTCGTAAAGGTTTTATTAAAAAACGTCAAGAAACATTATAAAAATTTCAATTTCAAAGACTTTAAATTGTAAATTATTTAATTAGAAATGCTTCTAAGTAGATATTTTAAGTTTCAAACTTGTATTTGTAAGTGGTGATAAAATTTTGAAAACTGATTTTTACAGAAAAACAAGTACACCCAAATTTTTAATTGTCTAAACTATTGATATGTTCCACATTTTTTCCTGATACAAAATTGATAGTAAATTCTGCTCCTAAATGAAAAATAAATATTATAAAATTTGTTATTGCATTTCTTACCCACAGGAAGGGGGAAAGATCCTTAAAAAACGTAGCATTGGAAATATTGTATATTTTTAGGGTTTTGTAGCTCCAGCCAGAAAACCTTAATAGTTTCGGTCAGGTGTCCGTCCATCCGGTTGGCAAAATAGGAAAAGGGATGGAAAGGGAGGAGAAAAGAGGTGGAAAAAGTGAGGGGTAGCGAGGGAATGGAAGTGATGGAAGGTGGATGATAAGATAGGAT
>CAKNWT010303629.1:0-19962 GCA_932066315.1 Andricus coriarius | reverse complement strand
TCTTTATTCAAAATCTAATATGGACTTAAATCATGACTGTATTTCGAAAAATGTCTGAAATCATCCATTTTTCATAAAAAATATCGTATGCGCCAATAGGAAGAGGCCCTTTTTCTCCCCCTAGATGCATAATATACTATATGGTATTTCATTTTAAGAATATTAAAAAATAAAGAACAGAATCTAATTATACTTATGAAACGTCACCAGAAGTGCCAAAAGCCTCCAGAACGGTGAGTTTTTAAACAAGGCCTTCGGTTTGCTGATTCATTACGAAATGTCCATCGTAAATCACGTAAGGAAATTGCAGTTTCTTTATGTAAAAAGTACATATAAAAAATAGTAGATTGTTTCGATACAATTTAGACATAAGAATTATAAATTCTTATATTAGATAAATATCTTACTGTTCCTGAATTCCACCCTGTGTTTTCTTCATTTTAAGGTACTCTTCGCATGCCTTCCGCTCTATTAAATTGCCGTGATGGACAAGTATTCGTCCTCTTAATATCCTATTAATATGGACGCACCATCTAAATATGCAGTCGATAGCGATCCACTCCATAAACTGTTCGGAAATTAGCGCGCGATGTTCCCTGCACGTGATCCACTTAAAGTCCATTCTTTTCTAAAGGAAAAGAACTAATCGCCTCCGCAAATGCGGCAGCCAGCCAATAGCAATAGATGTTCTTTAGCCAAAGAAGCGAGTTCTTTTGGACGTGTGATATCATTGAAAACCAAATTTTACAATCACTGCATCTTGGAGCCTCTTTGCATTTAGAAAAAAGACGCTTCGCAGAATCTCCAGCACATTGAACCCGGATGAAAGTTACTGAAGAAGACCTTTTTCGGTTTTTGATTTCTCTGGATGTGGCATTTCATCAAACTCGTAAGACTTAGCCAAACGAGAAGCGCCTTTATCAGTCCCTCTGTTTGATAATAACTAGGAGTTGTGTACCAACCTCCATGACTTCGTATTCCTCCATAAAAATTCTCTATTGTGTTTTGATTGACATATCCAACTTCATACCGGAGGGAAGGCATTTATGAATCTCAGTGTACCTCAAATGTACAAGAGAGGGCGAATCGGGAAGAGGTTCCACACTATAAAAACAAACTATTATTTCAGGCCTAGTTTCAGGTACTGCAATGAGACTCAGAAAAAACAGTCTCGAGTGGTACTAAAATGAGAACACTGCTGGGATCCCAGAATCATTTGTTTGGCATTGAAAATAACAGCATGAAGTTATCCTATTCAAAAACAGGATATGAAAAAAATGATACCGTCAAAAAGGGATCTCTAGTTTTTACAGTGCAGTTTATCTTTGGATACGAAGCGCATGTTCTCCAGTTCTTTTACTGTATCCGCCTAGAACTTTAAGTGCGGAGTTTCGTCCGTAACGACTTGAGTCAAAGGCTTGTCCTTTACGGGAATAAATTTTCGTGCACTACACGAATCGAGCCTTTGATCAGAAAAGTCAGCATAGTGGGCTGAATGCATGGCACTTTTTTCCATTACAAGGAGTCTTATAGATTTCATTAGTGGAACTGGAAAAAATTTACTTTTTAAGCATTCAATTTATAAATTATCAAGTAAATTATAGGAGTATAAACACTGATTATACAGTTTTTTTAAGGTAAAAAATAGACATGTCTTCTTGGTGGCCAGTTAGATAAACTTGCTCATTGAGCGACTGTACACGTGCCTGACGAGCGATACCTTCATCTTTTGAATCATTGATTCTACAACATGATATTCGGTAACCTTTGGCAATCAACGGTATGTTGTATTGCTCTTGACATCCATGAGGTAGGCCATGTAAAAATGATCCCACTTGACGAGTTTCCGATCAACATCAGTCAGCGTCTCAGACTTGGCACGTTGGAAGTCAAGTTCAATATGCTTAGTTAAATTGTTGTTATGATCCCCTTTCTCTAGATGTGGCATGTCGAATAAAAATATTAATTTTTTTCCATCCCCTTCGATGATCGCTTTATTTTTCTCTGTAAAGAAGGAAAAGGTTTCTGGTTAAAGAATTCACATTTTCTTATTCAAAATACAATTTCATACGTAAAAACATACCTAGTAGAACGTTCTTCCTTGCACAGTCTTGTTCATAGTGCTTTCGTAGTTTCTTAATTGCTTTCACATTCGAAGTCCCCTGGTCGCATACATTTACCAGCAAGTCAAAACCAACGTCATTGATTAGTCCCATATTCTTTCTGATGCACTCCATCAGTTGGTCATACTTAGTTTGTGAACTGCAGAAATAGTAGGAAAGAGGCAGTTCCGAATTTGTATGCATCCCTTGAATCATGAAGACTAAGACGTGGTCTGTAAATTCGCTTGTCCTTCGATCCCCGAAGTTTTCGAATCCTATAATTTTATCCTTTTCCGGATCGTATGTAATGTTGAGAGACAGAAACATCTCATCTCACATCGCGATTCGAACCTTGTCTCTTACATCCGTCATATTTTCGGCAGACGTTTTTAGAAGATTTTTAATGTTGAAATTAATCCCCATGTCTAATTCAATTTTAGACAGTCTTCACTTCACTGTTGTATGACGGGGTAATTCTCCGGCCTGTCTCAAGATTACGCCCATCATTGAAAAATGTACTTTCAAAATTATTCAAACAACTTTTTAATTCATAACTTTTCGATTTTCTTCTTTAAACTTTACTTTCTAGTATCTTATATCCAAGAACAAAGAGGGAAGTGGGTTACGTAATCAAAAGAACCCATAGGCCACGTTTTAGATCGAAATTCAAACAATTAATTTTTATTTAAACAAGCGAAATTAATATTTTTCGCATTACAACTTACATCAACCGGTATCCTAGCGGGAAAACTACCAAAATTACCCACAATCTTACCATTTTAAACATTCAAAGCCCCACGACTAAATGAAGGTCTGTCTAACTTTAAATTCCGAAATCATAAAGTAGTGAGACCGCACTTTACAAAGAAATAAGTTCACGAACTTGGAGAAAGTGAGAGCGCACTGTACAAAATTAAAATACCCGACAAGTCTCGAAAGGGAAGGATAATTAAAAATGTCGGCATGAAACACTCGCGGAAACACTTAGGGGTTGGCTGAACTCCATGGTCGGAACACGTGGTTCTAATAGAACAATGTAAATTATCTTTAAATTAGCCCTTTCGACTATCGAGTTTGCCGAGATATCAAAAACTCATAGTTGTCCCTGTTTAGATTGAGCCTCCACCATCTTACGGATCCTAGTAAATATATTGTCGTCGCCTAGAGTCTCCTCGTCAGAGCTCGACATTTTTTTTTTCCTTTTAGGTTCAATTCGGTAACCTCAACTGTGTGTATATTTCAGTTTACCTATTCGGTAGGGAACTCAGAACAAGAGTGATCGGCCGAAAGGTTTCCGGAAGTGCAATAGGATCGAGATCCCAGGATCGAAGTCGTGCCCAATGGGCGTCGTCGCCGAGATCACGTGGACAGATATCGGAGGCCAAGCGAGTTCGCAGACTCGTAATTTTTCGGGAGTGCGCCCCGGTCTATGATTATGATTAACTAATCAGGGCCTTCAGAATACAGGTGGCCGATTCAAATTACATATAAGATTAGCGAATACATAGTGACACCGTTTGGGTGGCACTCCGAGGAGAGAGATTAATAAGAAAGAGAGTTTACTCTCTCGTTGTGGGGTCGAGGCCCCATGCCCGCTTGCGACTCTGCTTAAACGGCGATCTCGATGGTCCGTACGGTGGCGACCTCTGGTTTGAACGGGATTAAGGTCCCGTATTTGAGTTAGTAGTTTGTAGATCCGTCATAATTTTTAATTTCTAATGACAATTCATAATATGATTTTATCCAAAATTTTTATAAACAAATAACTATATTCATCAACTAATATACTAACTTTCTTTTCTTAAATTTGATATCTTGAAGTCGTATAGAAGATTTTCCTCTGTTTTCACACATTTTCTTCAAACATAATAAATAATAGTTTATTATATAATTATAATCGTTTTCAAGATATAGTGTTTCGTCTTTATAATTTATGATATATTTCATAAAAGGTCTAGAGTATTGCTATTATTGGATCTAGTACTTACCAATACTTTGTTTTCATAAGAGCATCTCTTCCTAAAATTTTTATTTAAAAATAACTAATAATCTTGTATTTTGTAAATTTCCAATTTGAGTCTTGGAATTATTAATTCGACATAAAACGTTCAAAATTCCAACAGTTGAATTTAAAAGTCAATTTAAATGTTATATATTTACAGAATTTTTAAGTTAAAGCGTTTAACATTTCTAATTCAAACATTTATGGAATTAACAAATTTTAAAACAATCCTCCATTTTTTTGAAATACTTTTTTATGAAAATACCCTGAAAAACACGTCATATTACAAAGTATTACTTGGGATTCACGAGATGTTCTCTGAAAACCTGCTTTGCAACAACCTCTGATTGGGACGGAAGTACAATACTCTTTAATACTAGAGTTCGCATGTAACGTCTAAATCTGGAATATGTCTGATTGAGAAGTAAGAGATTTCGCGTTCAATGCGTGTTAATGCGAGAGTTCTAATATGTTGTAATGCTATAGAATGCGATCAAATGCGAAGCAGGAAATATGCGATTGCTGAGGATTGAATCGCATTCACGAGATCTTTTCTGGAAATATTCTTTTCGACAACGTCGCATTCAAAGTGCAATACTTTTGAATACGTTTGAATGTGACATTTTTTGTAGGATACACTACCGTCGGGAATTATCTACACAGCTAGCGTGAGCGGTTCTAAAAATCATTGCTGACTTTGAAATGTGATTACTCGTTCAAAAAAAATTTGAAAAACTTTCATAAAAAACCAGTTGCAAATATTATGAAAATCCGCATCTAATGATCCCTAATAGAGACATTTTTCATCATTCAAAGAAAATGTACGACGTTGGAAGTTAAAAAGAAATCCAGTATTTCTTGAATTTTTTACCCCGAATTCAACTTGTGGTATGACCTATCACGGCAAAAAATAAATGTGCTCTGTCAGCATAGTACAACCTTGCTAGCCTCTAATGTGCTGTTTTAACAAATCCAGTTTGCTGTTTCAACAAATCCAGTTTGTTTTAGCAGCAGATCTTACTTTGCTCTCACAGGACTGTTGTATTTGTTAATTTTGAAATTGAGCATGCAAACCGATCTGCTATGCTGCTACGTTGTAGTCGATCAGTCATTATAACTTATCAATTTCTTCAATGGAGGAAGAATAATTCAGAAGGTTTTTTTTCAGTAAAATCGAACTGATTTAAATTTTTAAATTTGCATTTTGAATATTTTGAATAAATTTCGTCTCGTGAAATTATAGTTTATACCGAATTTCCAGAGATGTGTCAGAATCGTATTGAGGTAATTACAATTCGAACTTGATCCGATAATACAATTGATGATTTATTGGAAGACACTTAGCCTTTTTATATAAGTAAACAAAAAGTTAATAATTTCTGATTTACAATAATTTATATGAGAGCTGTATCAGTTTTCAATAATTACATTTCATAAAGGGCGCGCGACTTCTTTCTGATTGCGTATGCGCCACTCCGCGTCAAGTATTGTAATTACTATGCAGTAAGTCACATGACGGACTGTTCCCTAAGAATCCCTGTGTTTAGTTGTGAGACATGAAGTGTTACAGTGTGTTCCCAGAAAAAGAAACATCGGTCGACACCGTTATAAACATCAAATCGAGTCGTGAAAAAAGAACAACGAGTGCTACGTTTCGAGAACTCCTCGATAAATACAACATTTCAGGGGAGAGCATAGGAGAATTCGAAAGTAAGTGCTCCGGCAACTTTAAAAAAATCTTAACCTAGCTTTTAACACGCCATGCGTTGTCTATTTTTTTTCTCTAACACATCGAAAATCGTGTAAAATCTGGGATAATTTTGTGGAGATTCTAAAATAACCCAGTGGGCACCAGGACATCCTAAAGACGTTCTTAGAATGTACCTCTATGTCATGCCATTTGACGTCCTTAAGACATCCTTTGGATCTTTTCATGGCTTTAAAAGGTCCTAGGGACGTCCTCAATACGTACGCCAAAAGACGTCTATAGGACAACTTTAGGACTTGTGTGCCCACTGGGAACCCAATAATTCGGGATTCGCATTTCAATTTCACTACATTTTCAACGTAAATGGACTAATATACCTCAAGAACTTCACTATCGCTAATAGTTGAATATTTTAATCAAAACCGAAAAAAATTAAGTCATTTGCTTCAAAAGCATCAAATCAATTTTTAACTTAGACTTCTGAATTGTTCTATATTCTCAATTAATTTTTGTTTCTGACAGAACAAAATGTATCGCCGCACGGAGAAAAAAAATACTGCGACAGCAATTTTTTTGCTACCCTAGCAAAATCCATTTGTTGATATAGAACCTACAAATTTTTTTGCTCTAAGTATAAATTTAATTTGCTACTACGATTTTGCTAGCACAACAATCCTTTTTTGCTGTCGGTAGCAATCCGAGTCTGCAGCAATATGGATCAGCAAAACATGTCTTGCAAAGTCTACAATTCCAAATTTGCTGTGGTAGGCCTTAAATTTCAGCCTTGTGCCCGCTTGAGGGATTAAATCCCGGATGGTGCTGTCATCCAGCGTGATTTTTAATGTAATGATTTTACGTAAATTTACAAACTGTTGTGAAAACATAACCTACAACACTTAAAATCGGCATATCTTACCTTCAAAAGTTTGGACCAATTCTTCTGATCCGCACCAACGGATCAGAAGAGATTCCATGGTCTCCTCAGCCATATCACTGTCACTTTAAATTTATTTAACCAATTACCTTTTTATTATACACTATACCTGCACGGCTACACGCTCACAACTCTTGACGATTTAACTACACTCGTCGCCAGATTGGTCATATTGGCGCGAATTGTAAACATTCTTTTGTAGGCCGAGCAATCTAATCAGCTGCCGCAGCAACTTTCTATGCATAGCAATGCGAATTAGTAATCAGAACAAGTTTATTTGTAATCCTAGCAATTTATATTAACTAATTTTTTTTGTGACTACAACAACATGGGATTTGATGTGATAGCAGTGATATTGCTGTAATAGCGAGTCGTATTGTTATGAGTACAAAACAGTGTTTAGCAACACGAAAATTGCTAAGCTAGCTGAACCATTTTTCTCCGTGCGGACATACTCCCTTACATTTGTGAAGAACACGTTAAAAAATTATTGAAGAATGTGGGAAAAGAAAGTCGATTTGAATTAGTGAAAAAATCGTTTTCAGCATCAAAGGTATTATACAAGAAAAATACATTTTCTCATTTCTTCATTCTCCAAAATGTTGTATGTTACGAAATATATGAACCGGCGAAAAAAATGTGAAAGATAATATTTGACGTTTCAAATATTTACATGTTATAAAATAAATTTATTAATAAGTAGATTCATGTCCACAAAATGGTATTCGGGATTTATCAAAATCAATATACGACATTGCGATGCTTCTTTCTTTTATAATCCTCATTGGATTGATTGCCAAGGAATCAAATTTCATAAAGATATGATTCTTATCATCGATTTCGACGCTTATTTTTTACCTGTTTTTGGTCTCATTGAAAAAATTTTTACTTGTAAGGAAAACGTCATTTTTTCATATCAGACGTTACAAAATATAGGTTACAACAATCACATTGAAGCATACGAAATACTTTTGACAGACAAAAAAAAATTTGATAAATTTAAGCGATGTAACAGATCCATTTATTACTTTAAGCCTGAACTGTTGTTCAGAAGGTCGAAGGTATGTTATTTTACGTAATGAAATATAAAAATAATACGAATTTTGTAATTTAACGTATAATAAAATCTGTAATTCTCAGAAATTGTTGTTCATCATTTCATAGCTTTGCTCCCTCAGCATATTAGGTTGAGTGATATAAACAACCTATGTACATGCTAGGAGATTTTTACCTGTGGCAACAAATCAACATGCTATCGTAGCAAATTTGGGTTTACTGCATCAACCCATTCGTTTAATGATTGAGTATTACAGCAAACCGAAACTAACTGCCACAGCGTATCAGCTCAGTTTTAACAACATAGCTAATATGCTGTAATGACAGATCTTTACCAACATGGCAAGGTTTGCTGACATAACATATCAGATTGGTTGTGTCTATACAGTCGGCTCGCTGAGCCATTCCGCTTCTTCGCCGTCGCTGCGCTTGCGAGCTCCCCCCACCCAGTAGTCTAGTCGTGCGTCTTGTGTGGCTTCTGAGAAATTCGTTTTCTCGGAATTCGATAAGGCCACGCGAGACGCGCGACTGGACTACTGGGTGGGAGAAGCTCGCGAGTGAATCGACAGGGGAGAAGCGAAATGGCTCAGCGAGCCGATTGTATTAACAAGGTCAGATATTTTGGGTCAGAAAATAGCTTTGCTGTACCAGAAAATCTTTTTTTTCCGTGTAGGAAAGTTGTAGCGAAAATGTGATATTAAAAAAACAACACACCCACATAGCACACTTCCTGAAAAACCTGGTCTTTTCTCGAGACTTAGTCCACGCGGCCGGAAGAAAAAACCAGGTCTGTCCTAGGTTTAGACCTATGCTTAGACCTAGGTTAAAGCATAGGTTCATGTATGCCTAAATTTTTGTATTGAAAAAAAATTGAATTCATTTTTACTTAATATTTCGGATGTTCTTAAAACTTTTGATGGCTGTGCTATCAAAGAATGATAAATAATTTGATTATTTCTGGCTTCTCAGAAATTAGAGGGAAAATTTTTGAAAAAAGAAAAATAATTTGTTGTTATGACATTTTTATGAAATTTTTTTCGCTGGATTCTCTAATCCATCCTATTTTTATTAAAAATACTAAATTCTTCTTCAAATTCATCCAAAAATGAATAAACTTTTTTTTTTAATAAAAAAATTTAGGTGGACATGAACCTATGTTTTAACTTAGGTCTAAGCATAGGTCTAACCCTAGGACAAACCTGGTTTTGTGTTCCGGCCACTTGGACCAAGTCCCAAAAAAAGGCCAGATTTTTTCGGGAAGTGTAATATGTAAGACAGTCTTTGAAACCTTATCTATAATTTAAGAAAAATCTCTACGGATTCGCGAGATACGACTAAAGATGTCCAAGCGTATCTTTGTTGAATGTCAGTCTGCGATCATTGCTCTCGGCTGGTCCGCTGCTTGTCTCGTTCGTTGCGGCATGGCAGGACCGAATAGGGCATAGGCCACGAATAGAAGTGGCGCTTGCTCGAGTACACTTTTAATTTTATTCTTTTAATATGATACTTTTCATCAGTCATTTTGGTTTCAAATTATTTAAAGTTTTTAAAAATGCATTTTTACCTATCATTTTATATCAAATTTATTTTCAGCCATTAAAAATTCAGTGCAGTCGATAAGAAAATCGATAACAATTAAGAACATTCATTTTCAGACCTAAAGTGGCCTAGCAGAAGCTCTTAAGTTTTACGGTAAAGGTTTGTGATGGTTCTTTTGATTGAGCAGCAAAAATAATTTTTGAATTAAATAGACTGGAGACCCGGATTGAATAACCGGACGAGCGCGCGAAACGCGCATAATGATTGTCCAAACAGTCGAAGGTCGACATTTTTGTTTATTAAATCACGGGAAAAACATATATTGATTGAAAGGACATTAAAACGCGTATTTTTTATTAAAATAAAATTTGTATTCAATCAACAATTTTGGAGAAAAAAATTATTTACCGCTTTTCGTGAATCTCGAAAAATCCGTACGATTATAAACATAATTCGTGATATTTCCGAAAAAAAGAGCAAATGATTTGATTAGGTATACATAACTGCTCTACACCCAAGCGAAGCCAGTAGTCATTAAAAACGTTCAAATTTTTGTTTAATTAAAATTAATAATTATTAGTGCTGTGTCGAATTTGAGACTTCAAATTTTCCACATGCCAGAAAGATTTTCACAATTAAAGTTTCGAAAAACTTACAGCGGAGAAGTATAGACTAGACTTTGAAATACATTTTTCCGTTTACTCGGACCAGCTATGTTTATAAGTTTGCAATATGCGATTGTTTAAGTGTCACGGATAAATTCATAAGATTTCGAAACAATTCAAGTTGCATACCAAACAATTCAAACGAATTGGAAACAATTTAAAAATATATAAAAAACGTAGTTGAATTCTGTAAATTTGAAATAAGCTTAGAAAAATGTAAGGGAATTCAAAGAGAATTTGATGACATGCCTAAGAATTTAAGGCGAGATTAAAAACTTAAGGATCAATTAAATTAAAACTTTATAAAATTGTTAAAATCCTTCGAATTAAATATAATTGAGTGAATTTAGAAAAATCAAACTCAATTAAAAAAATTCAAGAGAATCCGAAAAAATTCAAAAGAATTCAGGAAGATTAAAAAAAAAACTTTAAATCTTTGAAATCCTACTAATTTCTAACCAAACAAGTGATTTTTTGGATAACGTAACGTAACGAAACGAAAATTTCAGACGGGTCCATGTTTGAAACACTACGAAATATCCCTCACTTCTTGTGAATAAATTCTTTGAAATCCATTAAAATATTATTATACCCTTCGAATTTCTATGAAATTTAATGATATTTCTAAAAATCCTGAAAAATTAATTAAAATACCGTGGGAGGTTTTAAAACTCCTTGAAATCATTTAAATCCTTAGGAAATTTTATAGAATCCCTTAGAATCTTTTAAAATATCTTGAAACCTTATAGGTCCTGTAAAATCCTTCTATATCTTTCAAACTTCCATGACATTCTTTAAAACCGCATACAAATTTTTTTAAATCCCTTATAATTAGTAGAACCCTTGGAAGTGTTTTGTAATTGTGTAAAGCTCTTTAAAATGTCTGGGCATCTTTTAAAATACCCTAAAATATTTCAAATCCCGTTAAATAACTAGAATCAATTAAAAATTACTTGTAATTTTTTAAAATAACCTAAATCATTTCAAATCCTTTAAATTCTTCTAAAATTCTTTTACATTTTTCAAAGCTTGTGAAAATTCCAAGGGATTTGAAAAAATACATTGAATTAAGTAAAGTTGAGTAAATTTAGAAGAATCGCTTCAAATCTTTGAAACCCTACAATTTTATAATGAGATTTCCTGAAATCCTGGAAAATGTATAAAAATATATTGAGAGCTTTAAAATCCCTTTAAACGATTGCAATCCTTGAAAATCTTATAAAATCTTTATAAATATCTTAAAACCTTATGGGTCGTGAAAACTTGTTCCATATCTTCCAAATTTCTAGAAAATTCTTTATCCTAAAATAGTACAAACGCTTTGAAATTTTTAAGTTTTACTGCTTGAAAGCCACTTTGAATTAAAATTCCCATTTTTTATTATGTATTTTATGTATTATTTCATTTTTATTTCTCGCCTGTTTACATACAGCCACATATAGGCCTTCAGCTTAACTGACCTTCCAGTTTGAAAAAAAACCATCAGGCGACGCCACGTGCGTTCCATCAGAGATACAACAAAACAATCGCGTTCTAATGTCCATAACAGCACTATATTTTTCATCCCGTGATTTGATGAAAAATTTTTTTCGAGCTTACTTCGACTGTTTGGACAATAGTTATATGTGACCGTCCGCGAAGAAAGGGACCTGATGCGGAAAAAATCGATTTTTCGTTTTTTACACCCATCTATAGTTTCTTATTTATTCTTCAAGGATAAAAAATATTATTCCAATATCTGAAAAATTCAAATTGTTATTCACCTGCAAAGTGAGGCCCTGTTATGGAGTTCCTGTATTGGACAGCCTCTTCAATCGCTCCTCTTGTAAAATGAAGCCACCGCGCGTTAGGTCCCTTTCTTCGCGGACGGAACAATTCTTTCAAGATCGATTCTTCTGACTCGATTTTTTTTTCTGAATCGATCTTAATAAATTCGATCCTGGATCGATGTATGAATCGATCTTTTCGAGAGAATCGCCCATCCCTTAGGCGTCGAAGCTGAATTTTACAGGGCGGGCGATCGTAGCAGAGTCTGCAAGCCAGCATTTGAGTAGTGGGGATGCGTCTACGAAAAGCACTCCCTCAACTTACCACGCCACTTTTAGACACGAGCCAGGGCAGCTCACGGACACGTCGCGTACAGTTGTAGTGGTAAGTGGTGGGGCTGGCTTTCGTAGGCCTGTCGTTCGGTCTCCGCGTACGATTATCATGCCTATGTTTGAAGCTTAATAACAAGAAAAGTAATTAACTTAAAAAATGTCTCATTATTGGAAATGAAAGAGTCCCTTTCTTCGCGTACGGTCACATATGCGTTCAGCGCGCTCGCCCGGTTATTCGATCCGGTTCTTCAATTTTGTAATTTTCGGGATGTAAGTGTGCTGCAGTAGCTGCAGGAAAAATGTACTCAATTGACACGGTGCAGTGCTGCCAACTTTCAAAAGTGTTTATTTCACTGAATGAATAAGTAACTTTTCACTGATTGTCAGTGACCCATTTCCAGCTGTTTTAATCTGTGAAATTTCACTGATTCAGTCTTAGAGGGTAAGGTAAGACACTTGAAATTTCTATGGGTTAAATAGGCTCATATTTAGTGGAGCATGATAACAAGAATACTTTCAGACATACTAATAATGACTTGGTAACACATTCAGGGCTTATACTTACTTAAGAAATCAAAAATAAATAGTGGAATTTTTGGAAAATAGTGTCAAAATAATGGTACCACGAAAAAAAAGTATCAAATATTGTCAATAGAGACGCGAGTCCTTAAATGAAGCCTTTAAAGAGTTAATATATCTTGAAAAGCATTTAAAATATCTGTATTGTAACCCTGGGGCCCGCAAAAGCTATCCATGGTCCTGGTTACTTTGTATCGCGTTACCTCTGATATCAGTGGTAAGGCGATACAGATTACGCTGTGAATGCAAAATTCCTACATGTTAATCTTGCAACCTTTTTAAAATAGAATCTTTTATGAACGAGATCAAATAATTTCAGATTAAAATTTCAAATTTATATCCTTATTTCAACTAAAAAATAAGATTGATTTTAAATCCAAAAGCGTCTAAAAGGACGAAATTTCAAGAAACCAGTTAATTTTTCGACTAAAAAGATGACTTTTAGCAAAGTACTTATTTTTTCAACAAAATAGTTGAATCTGTATTCAAATTGTTAAATTTTCAAACAAATGGTCGAGTTTTCAAACAAAAAAGATTAAAAATCAACTAAAAACAATTGCATTTTCAACCAATTGATCATATTTTTTAGAAGACGATTCACTTTTCAACGAAAAATAAATCAATTTTCAATCAAAAGGGAGGAATTTTCTGTCTAAATGGAGGAATGTTCAACAAAGCAGTTGAATTTTCGACAAAAAAGTGACCTCTTAACAAAATATTTGAATTTTCAACAAAATAGTTGGATTCGCAACCTTCAAGGATGAATTCTCACCAAAAAATACAATATTTGATATTTTAATCAAAAAGGATAAAATTTCTATAACCACAGATGAATTTTAAAACCAAAAACACGAATTTCTAACCCAGAAAATTAATAAAAAGTGTGGTAGTTTTCTTAACCACTTGTCAGCAAAGCTACCACACTTTTTATTAATACCACCCTGGTTGACATGAATTGGCAACTATTACAACAAGAAAATTAATTTTCAACAAAATACATAAATTTCCAAACAGATAGTTGAATTTTTTACTAAAAAATATATTTTTTAACAGAAAAAGTGATGAATATTAAATAAAAAAGGTAATTTTAAGTCAAACAGTTGCATTCTTAATCAAAAGAGAGGGAATCCCAAACGAGAATTAGTTTTCTATGAAAAATACGTGTTTTCAAATAAAACTTAAATTTTAAACAAAAAATGTAAACGTTGCATTTACACCAAAAAAATTATTTTTAATGTTTTAACCAAGAAAACGACTTTTTAATCAAATAGTTTTTTTCAAACAAAGAGATGAACCTCCCATCAAACAAATACAGTTTTAATAAATTAGTTCAGCTTTTACGGAAGTAGTTGAATTTTCAATTAAAAAGATCAATTTTGAGCAGAAAGTTTGAACTTTCTACCACAGAGATGCATTTTGAACTCACATAAAATGATGAATCTTCAGGTAACATGACATTATGAATCTTCAACAAAAAAATTATTTTTTAAGAAAGTGGTTCAAATTTGACCCAAGAAGTTGAGTTTTCAATTAAAAAAGATTAATTTGACGAATAATTAACTCGAATAGTTAAATTCGAAGATAAAAAATGTAATTTTTAACAACAAAGAAAACTAATTTTTAACCAGAAAGATGAATTTTTATTTAAAATGATAAATCTTCAACAAAAAAAATGATATTTCAATCAGAAAAGATTTTTATTTTAAATAGTTGAATTTTCAACCCAACGAGAAGAATTTTTTAGCAAAAAGAATGACTTTCAACAAAATTGTTGAATTTTCAAACAAATAGTAACTTTTCTAACTAAAAATATAATCGTCTGGATGAAGCAACTGCAAAAGAATATAAAAACAAGGCAACTAAATTACTAACAAGAATATTACTCGAATATCAGCGGTGGCCGCAAAATTTTCATTTTCAAAATTCCCTTATTTACAAAATTAGCTATTTCAAAAATATGATTTTTGATCTGAAATAGAATTTCGTAAAAAAAATTTGCTATTGATCATAATTCATGCGTATATACTTAAATAACATAAATAACTATTTTAATGTACAAGTTAAATTTTATAAAAACGTTACAACTTTAATTCTCTGGTCTTTGAATATTAATGGTCAGTGAAAATAAAAAATTGATTACGGAAAAATTAGGGAATTTTCAAAATGAAGTTTTGCAGCATAATATTATTGTTAGTAATTTATTTGCCTAGTGTTCATATTTATATTTCTTTTTTTGTAGTGGCTTCCCCTTAAGGATTATTTTTTTAATTATAAATTTTGATTATTTATTTGAAAGTTCAACAACTTTGTTAAAAAGTCATCCTTTTTGGTTTACAATTCAACTGTTGTGTTCTAAATTCATCTTTTTGTGTCGTAAACTCAACTATTTTCGTAGAAAATTTACTTTTTTAATGAAAATTCATATTTCAGTGTTATAAAGTCAACTAAAATATTTTTTGAATGAGAATTCAACTGTTTTTTGAAAATTTGTCTTTTTAATTGAAAAATTAATCTATTTTAGTAGAAATTGCATGTTTCTTGGATAAAAATTGGTTTGGTTGAAAATTTAACAATTTGGTTAAAAAGTAATCATTTTTCGTTAAAAATTGAACTCTTTTATTTGAGATTCGTTTTTTTTTATTTGCAAATGCAAGTAGCTTCGTAGAAAATTTACTTCTTATTTAAAACTCATATTTTTATATTGAAACATCAAACTAAAATCTTTTTTGAATGAAAATTCAATTAGTTTTTTGAAAGCTTATCTTTTTAATTAAAAAATTCATATATTTCAGTAGAAATTTCATCTTTCATTGATAATACAGCAAATGTTTGGTTGAAAATTATTCTTTTTTGCATGAGGATTCAACTATTTTGTTTGAATATTTGTATTGAACCGCTTTTTTAAGAAATCATTTTTTGTTATAGATTCATATTTTAAGTTAAAAATTCATCTCTTTGGTTGAAAGTTTAACTCTGTTGTTGAAAATTGATCTTCTTCAATTGAAAATTCATCTACGTGGGTAACATTTGAACTATCTTGTCAAACATTTTTTTTTCAACGGATCTCCACGTTTTTAGACACCCTGAAGCCGAAAATCAAGTTTTGGCGATGGGGTCCGTCTGTCTATACATCCGTCAACACGATAACTCTCGAAAAAAAGAACGGATCAAATCGAGCTTAGGCACACTTTTTCGAGTCCTAAAAGAAAGAACAAGTTTGCTAACCAGCCATTTTGGATGGAAATTCAAAAAGTTGGAGCATTTTCAAAAGACTTGAAACCGTTCTTTTCAAGATTCGAAAATTTTATGTACGCTCCTTCGAAGTACTGAAAAATATGAACAGTTTATCTTAATCACTTTTTTTAATAAAAAGAAAATTATCAGAGTTACAGCATTTACAAAATTTCAAAAACCAATCGAAAATTAAGATTTTAAGCCAAACAACGCCCGATATAAAAAAAGTGAAGAGAACAAAAACGTTACTTTTTGAAAGCCCTCCAAGATTACCATAAAGACTGTATGAAATTTCTTAAAAAATCGAAAATTCTAATTTTGATCGCACAACAAATATTCTAGTCTACAAATTCATTAACAATCACTTAATAGACGAAAATTGTGCACCTAAATCACACATCTACCAATTTTTTATAAATCACTTTTTGATAGAACGCGTCGTTTTGCTTCTAATCGTAAAAATAACGTAAAATAATAAAATAATGGTTCAGACCATTTTTCGATAGGAATCGTTTTTTAGGTTTGATGCATCGAAAATGAATATGTCGAAAATTCTAGTTTCAAGACAAACGACGACAGACAATTAAAACAGTTTAAGAGAAGAATAGCTTTCAAAAAGACCTATAATTTTTTCTTTAACCATTTTTTGATAACACTTGATATTTTAGTTTTATTTTTCGAACATACTATGAAGAAAATCGAAAATTCAAATTTTGAGCCGAACGACGCAAAATATGGGGAAAAGTCTCATGAAGTAATTTTAGCTTTTGGAAAGTCCTATGATATTTTTGTAACTGTTTTTTGATAATACTTGTCACTTCGATTTTATTTATCGAAAATATAATGAAAAAATATAAAATTCAATTTTTTAGCCAAACGACGTGAGATGCGGAAAAAAATTTCAAGGATGAATTGCAGCTTCTAAAAAGTCCTACAAAAAATGTTCTCAACCATTTGTAGATATTATTTTTTATTTTGGTTTTCTTTATTGAAAATACTATGATAAAATCCAAAACTCAAATTTTGAACCAAACGACGCAATACACGAGAAAGGTCTTAGAGAGCAATTATATTTTCTGAAAAGTCCTACAAAATTTATTTTAATAATTTTCTGACAAGACTTGTCATTTTGGTTGTAATTATCCAAAGTACTTTGTAGAAAATCGAAAATTCAAATTTCGAACCGAACGCTGGAAAATACGGAAAAAAATTGAAAAAAGAGTTGCAGCTTTTAAAAATTTCTACAACATTTATTTGAACCATCATTTGATAGGACTTGTCATTTTGGTTTTATTTATCGAAAATATTGTGAAAAAAATCAAAAATTCAAATTTTGAGCCAAAAGACGAAAAATATGGTGAAAAGTTTCTGGAGGAATGTCAGCGTTAAAAAATTCCTACAATATTTCGTTAAAACATTTTTCGAAAGAACACCCCGTTTTTAATTTATTTTTTGAAATTGAGATGCGAAAATCTAAAATTTCTATTATATTAAGCCAAGAGACGCGAGATACGTAAAAAGTGTAAAAGAAGACTATTAGGAGTTTTTGTTTTATCCATAAAAAATAATATGTGCTCTGAGCGCGCTCAAACTTCATATTTTCTGGTTGAAAATTCAACGTTTGTACAAAAAATTCGTCTTTTGGTTTCAAGGTTGAACAATTTAGGCGAACTTTTTTTTCACGATTGAAAAATCTTTATTTGTTGGAAATTCGTCTTTTTGATTTTAAAGTTTATTTTTTCAAGTGAAATTTCATTCTTTTTTGTTGAGATATCAACTATTACATTTTTGTTGAGGATTAAAACTTTAGGTTGAAAATTCAATTATTTTGATGAAAATTTAATTATTTTGTGAAAAATGCAACTATCTTGTTATAAAGTCATTTTTTTTAAAATATATAATGAAATTGAACATTTTAAATTTGTATCTGAAATATTGTTTTATTCCGTTTATCCTATGTTAAAAATATTACAAAATTAAAATGATGTTATTTGAATCTTAAATGCCAGGGAAAATGAAAAATTGCTCAAGGAAAAATCAGGGAATAATGAAAAAGAAGTTTTCATCCTGAAAAGAAAGTATTATCTTTAGTAGAAAAAGTTCCATTAGTTTCAAGTCCCATATCTTATTACTTCTGGAAACCATAAATTACGTGCAGTAAGAGGGGGGAGGGGGCAGAAATAGTTTGTTACGGCTCGTTACAGTGTTAGAGAGAGACCATAATCCGTTACGTAATTAAAGTACGGCCCCTAAGCCATAAAAGCACACAGTTTTTATTATTAGACGACATTTTTTAATAGCATATTGACCCTCACGTGTCAAGAAGCTTTATGTAAGAGAGAAGATTGAAATTTGAAGACATGATAATAGCAACTTGATAAAGACCAAATGTAAAATTTGGCAGTATAAACAGAAAAAACTGTCTGCGACAGGCATTGAAATATATAAACTTCTGATTTGAAAATATTTTTTTAAATGTCTCTGGACAACAAAGGTGAAATACAAAAGTCTTTACCCACAGTTTTTCACTTCATAAATTTTAATATTGTATTTTTTTGACACAATCAGGAAAATGTCTTTGTATTTCCTCACATTTGTGCGCAGGCTTTTTAAAATTAAAAGTCAAAGCATCAAGAACTGTAAATTGGTAGTTGTTAATTCTCTTTTGTTAAAGCTCCTTCGGCTTTAAGGAATACATTCTCATCACGTGTCTTGTGCTTCGCACTCGATTTGGTCGAAAATGCGAACTTTTCTACATTATGTTCAACTTTATTACATCAAATGTATATTTTATTTATTCATGTACCTTGGTCTGGGGCTGCTTATTCAGATATTGCAAAATAATGTACGCATTTTATTTTTGATGATTATTTTAATATTTGTTTCTTATTTTGCATTAAATTTTATTCTCAACTACCCTGAAAAATGTATAATTTCAATCAATTTATATTATTACAATTCATAATATGCATTGGCATTGAAACATACGTCTTTTCATTGCCTTGTTCTTATAATTTGAAAAAAGCGTATCCTATTTTTCAAACGATTGTTATTAAACATTTTATTACAAATTGTGTCGTTTTTCATAAATTTAATTTATTTTTAATGTTATTTTCACGATTTAAACTAATAATACGCATCATAGCATAAGGTGATTCTAAGCAAATTTGTAGATATAATGTAGGCGACAAATTTTGCTAAATCAAATGTTATTGTAGCTTGTGTCCTTTTTCCAAAAAGTTAATTTTTTTACTTTTAATATATTTTTATAAAAAGAGTTTAAAACATTTTTGAAGATATTTTTTGGTTGAAATTGTTTCATTTTTTTCCTTACCTGTGTCGTGTTTCCAAACTTTTGAAATTTTTAATCTTTTTTTTACCATTGAAAGAAAGTCTACGCGACCCGTCTAAAAATTACTAATAACAAATTTTTGGATCCTTTTTGGGTGAAAAACTTTTGCCGATTAATTTTTTTTCGTACCTTGTGTCACTTTTCAACAAATTTAATTTTTTTAATTTGAGTTTATCTTTTACGATTAACACTAAAACTACGTGTCACATCAAAAAATTATTGATGACAAATTAGAATGAGTTTTTAACCTTTTTCGGAAGAGTAACTTTTGTCTATTCATATTTTTCATAGCATGTGTCGTTTGTCCAAAAATCTAATTTTATCATTTTTAATCTTTTTTTTTTGCGAATAAAACAGAAACTACGCATCCTATCAAAAAATGATTAATAACAAATTTGTTCCTCCTTTTTGGGTTACAAATTTTGCTTAGTTCATATTTTTCTGTACCTTGCATAGTTTGTCCGCAAAATGGAATTTTTGATTATTTTTTGTGCGATCAAAATTCGAATTTTTGATTTTTCATGAAAATTCAAAAGTTTGTTTTGATAATCTTGTACACTGAGAAAATGATTTTTTTGATTCAAACAAAAAGATTTGTTTGAATACATTTTTTTGGTTCAACACATCTTTATTTAAATTAACAAAAAATTTATTTAATTTCAATAT
This sequence comes from Andricus coriarius, assembly GCA_932066315.1. Lineage (NCBI taxonomy): Eukaryota > Metazoa > Arthropoda > Insecta > Hymenoptera > Cynipidae > Andricus > Andricus coriarius. The sequence continues at coordinate 26 of CAKNWT010303629.1, read as the reverse complement.
ATGGAAGATATTGAAACTCATTAAAT
>CAKNWT010303621.1:409-17203 GCA_932066315.1 Andricus coriarius | reverse complement strand
TGGAACTTGTCCCGTCTCGATGCATAAATTGATCAATTCGCACACCCTGTGAGGTATGTACTCGCCACCGTATTTAAGCATTTCAGCACTAATACTGTCTACACCAGCAGCCTTACCATTTTTTAAATTCTTAATTATATCTATAACCTCAGTGACGCAACATATTCAATTGGGTTTTCTAATGTATTATTTTCTATCTCGCAGCTCTGTTGTTCTATATCTTCACCTCCTAATAATTCTTTAAAAGAGTCTTTTAAAGCCTTTACTATCCCGTCTGTATCATATAGCATTTCCCCTTTGTTGTTTCTCATGCTCACAAACTCTGTATTTTTAGTTTTGCTTATCTATTTGAATATTATTTTCATGGTTCCTTGGAAGTCGTTTTCTAATTTCTTCTCTTCTTCTCTTCTCATTCTGTCTTTGCTTTCCTTGACTAGTCGTTTAACTTTCTTATTGTTTTGTCTGTAATCATTTTTAAGTCTACTTCTCTCCTCATCGCTAAGACCTCTGATGTTTAACGTTCTCTTGTGGGCTTCTTTTTTTTCTTGTTGGGCTGCCTTAATTTCATCATTCCACCACGCATCACCAGATTTTTTTCCTACTACCGTATAATTTGAACATAATAACAATGTTTTTTAAACTTTTTAACAACGCTCAAAGAGACTTAAAAACGATTTTTTTAAATAGATTTTAAGCTATATAATATTATTATATACTACATTTTTCATTTCCGAAAGATGGACAGGTAGAGATTGCAAATTTTGTAAACACTAATATATACATTTTTTTATTTTTGAAACATTGTATGCCGAATAATGTAAACATAATAAAAATATGACTGTGACATTTTCTATATTTTTTAAATCTCGTATATCGAATAGTGTAAACATAATGAAAATATTACTGATCCTTTGTAACAACGCCGTAGGATATTAAAATCGAAGATTAATCTTTTTTTTGTTAACTAGTTCCTTATTTTGTTTAATCCTTGTATATCGAATAATATAAATATAAAAGAAATATTACGGAAACTTTCTTACAATGCCGAAAGATATTGAAAATCCCTTTTTGGAACGCATATATTTCTTAGAGGTGTATAATTTGATTGTATACTAAAATTATAAAACTTACTACTTCGGTAGAGATTGGGGATTTCTTAGATACAGTTTCATAAATATAAGTAGCTGTGAATTCGATCTGGGAAATTTTGACTTTGTTTGTATTTATAATCATTTTAATAACGTTATTTTTTATTCATTTATATAATTTAGTGATTGTGATTTCTCTTTTGTTAAATCTCTTTCTGCCTTAACAAATACATTCTCATCACGTATCTCGCGCTTCGCACTCAACTCTAGTATATCCAAAACTCAAAATTGTCTATATTCTATTGAACTCTACAATATGAAATGTATGTTTTAATCATTTCTGAACCTCAATCCAGGGTTTCAATTTACTTTTGTCCATTTTAATTTAATTTTTGACGATTAAACCAAAAACTATGCATCTTAGTAAAAATGGTTTTAAACGTACACCTTTTTAATATAACATATTTTATTTTTTACATGTTACTGTATTTTTCAGTTTATCGGAAAAATTTAATTTTTTTTCATGATAATGTTATTTTGTTTAAGACCAAAACTATGCTTTTTACCAAAAAATTAGTTTCCAGAAAATTTTGTAGATCTTTGTGAGATCAAAAATGTGTATATCGACCGTTGATCAAAAATGGCTGGTTAACACACTCGTCCTTTTCTTTTAGGCTTTGAAAAATTGTGCTGAAGGGCAATCCGATCCGGTGATTCATTCGAAAGGTATGATGTTCACAGACAACAAAGACAACGACGACAGATTTTTTACCTTTTATTGAAATGTAAAAAAAGTGAGTCAACATGTCTTTTATATTGTTGCATCAACTTCAAATTGTCTTAATAAAAAAAGTTTTTCTCCTAAAAATTCCATTTCTCCACATTCTATCCATTTATCTGCAACCATGCAAGGTTTTTTTTCGTCAATGAATTAATAATCATCTCAGTATGTCATCATACTGCATATTTATTAGTCTTTGCTAGTCAATACCACTAGTATGGTCACCATATAAATGTTGAAGACATCGTTTTCATTATCTGAAACAAATGAAAAATACAAGTTTATTTGAGTTCACAATAAAGTACAATTCTATAAAATACATTTATTTAATGATTCTATAGCATGTTGACCTAACGATATCATGAATATCCATATCAATGCTCTCAGTCAATTTGAATGAATTAAGTTATTAAATATTTTAAAAGTTTTATCAGTGATTTATTTTTTACATTCTCATTCATGAGAGCGTAATGTAATCGTCCAAATTTTCGATCTCTGGTTTTTAACGGATCTTTACGTTTCGGCACTCACAAATTCTGAAAATCATAAAATTTTGTCGGTGTCTGTCTGTAACAAAATTTTCCGTTTCATTTTGTTAGATGATTTTATTTTTTCAAAAGCAATCATCTGTATAACCTAGTTTTTGAACACGAAGCGCGAGTATCGCAATGAGAATGCGATCGTCAAGGACGTAGGTGCTTGGAGAACCCTCTTTAAAGTCGAATTGAAAAAACATGTTTAATTTCACTTTATGATTGTAGTTTATGAGGGGTTTGAATCACAGTTTTTGATTTGCTCGCTCAAACTGGGCGCATTTTCAGGGCAGCTGAGAATAAAAATTAGTGCAAAGTAAGAAGAAAATATTAATGTCATCATGAAAAATTAAAATTGTTCATTATTTTGCAATATCGGTATAAGCAGTACCAGATCGAGGTACATAAGTAAATATACACTGTTAGAAAAATCTGTATGAGATTTAATATACATGGGTGTGAAGCAAATATGCACTAACGCTACTGAATTGTAACATACATCGGTGTAATGAATTTAATATACATGTGTATTAAATTTAAAATACAGGTCGTTATATCAGTTTGCGTGGAAACGCAAAGTGCTTTCATTTCTTCAAATGTTGTCAACTATTGGCAGTTAAATTAATAATCTAGAGTTCGTCGACTGACTTCTCATTTATAATGAAAGTGCAATGTACGGGTGGAACTTTTCCCTAAATTCACTCTAAATGGTAAAAATTTAATGCGAATACAGTTGAGTGTAGGTTAGCTCTGTTATTTATTTGCTTAATTGAACTTTTCGACTTCAAAATCCAATTTTATTTTTGGTTGATAGGAAGACGGTATCATGTTTTATTATTCAGGATCGAAAATGACTGCTAAACTTATTTTGAATTTGTGTAAAGTAGAATTATCTGACTTTTCTTGTAAGTGATTAACATGAATGTATATGAAATTTAATCTACACGCTCCTAATGGCGACTGTATATGCTTGATATATTAATTTTAATACACATGGGTATATTAAATTTAATATTTTTTTCAACAATGTATACAGTAGATATAATAGTGTTGAACATAATGTAGAAAAGTTCACGGTTTTGACAAAATCAAGTGCGAAGCATGAGATGCGTGATAAGAATGTGTTCGTTAAAGCCGAAGGAGCTTTAACAAAAGAGAATTCACAATCATATAATTTCAGTTGTTAACGCTTTGACCTTTAATTTGAAAAGTTCTGTGCGCAAATTTGTGGAAAATACAAAGACCGAGTGCGTAGGGCGAGGTAAATACATTATCGAGCGCGAGAAGCAACAGTCGCGCGCCATAGGCGCGCTCAAGCTGGTCAGCCGATGAAATATACTGATGATGGGTAGATGAAAAATATTTTTAAAGGTGAAGAAAAACACAAAAGTATAAGAGAATATTAACATGTATGGGCTGAGAGAATCAAAAAAAAGAGTTTGATTTTTTGAAAAAAGAACTGTCACAGCTAACAATAGTATCTTTTTCATTAATTTAACTCCTAGAACCCTTCTAGAACCTTTCACTTTTACGTCCCTTAAAGATATCTGAATAATTTCAGAAAAATTAAAAAAGGCATATTTGTTTTGATTTATCTGTAATAGTGCAAAGTAAACTGTAAATTGGTTTTTAATAGATTAATACTCAGTTTATCTGGATACACATTTTCTTATGATGGTTTTGCATAAAAACTATTATGATATAAGATAAAGTTATAAAACACAGTATTAATTTCAAGTTATTTGAACCAGAATCATGTTTGTACAAGAAAATGTGTATTTCTTTCAACACAAATAGAGTTGTAGGCTTACAAATTATGTTAATAGTTAATTTGAAGGAGCAAACTAGCAAATGTTGAAAAACTATTTAAGATTAAAATTTAAGTAATAAGAAAGGGGAGGAACCATTCTAAACTAATGTGCCCATTTTCTTTTCAAAACAATAGTATTTTCAAAAAATAAATCGTCTGCATTCAAAACTTTAATACCACCTTTGTAACGATGATACTTCTTTGAATATAAAGTTTCGGAAAAGTCTATAACGTCACAGAAGAATATTGTCAATGTGCAAATAAATTGACCCTACCGAGGGAAAAGCAAATAGAGAAAAAAATTATTGCCAAGAGTAACGAAAGATTTTCAAAAAATATCTCGTAATTATTTATCCAATACTTAATATTGCTTTATATAAATAAAATAAAAACTTAAATGGGCCAGACAGATACCATTACATAGGGCATGGGTTGAAAGAGTGAAAATTGTACGTGAATGTGTTAAAAGAAAAAAAAAAGATATGATCGGACCTCATTTGTCTCGTCTCAAGAAAATGGACCAAAAACGGAAAATTTTATCAAAAATTGCCACTTTCTAACATTATTTACAGAGAATATTATTTTAAATGATAATAAGTTATTTAAACAATTTTCGTGTTGAATTTAATCGATTACTGCCTCTATCTAACTGAAAAGTTTCAGATAGATTTCAAAATTTCGGTGAAAACCGCGACTTTCTAACCCTATTCTAAGTGAAAATTTCTAAGAACAATAATAAATTGTTTCAAAAGTTTATATAAATATCTACTTATTGGTAGAAAGTATTATTTCATGTATTAGAAGAAATTTGTATTTAAAAAACTGCCAAAAGTCATGATTAGCGCCAAAAACTCTCAAAACCTAATTTTTTACTTATGAAGTTTTTTTTGGGTCCATATAAAACAGACTTAAGGGGCCTGCGGAACCTCTAGTTTCTAAATATCATTGTTTAAAAATAAAAACACATTTTTTTGTGGATTCGAACAAATTTGGAGCCATATGCATGCAAATTCAAGAAATTAGATTTTTTCCCCATTGTATGCTTTTAGAAGTTATTATAAAATCTATGCAGAATATTATGGGAAAAATGATAACATATCCGAAAAATTATATTTTGCCGTAGAATGTGGATTCTGGAAGTTAATTTTTTAAACTGTGGATTACAAAACCTAAACCACGTTTTTTTACATGGCTGTACGGTAACTTATATCAATATTTTTAACTCTTAGCGACACGTGAAGCAAATAAACTTTCAAATAGAAAAAACACAGTGATAAAACAGAAATATTTTAGAAAAGCAAGCTTCTGTTGTCTACATAGGAAAAATCGTGACGTTAGCAACTTTTCTGAATTGAATAAATAGGGAACATCGACACCACCAATTCATTCGATCCAGAGCTGTAGCCGGGACGTCAACTTATCAAAATACAAAAAACACTTCACAAATTAATTTGTCAACATTGATACCACCTACAATCTACATTTCACGTAAGTGAAGATAGAATCGACTTATATACCTCATATAAATCCTTTATTTAAGCAATTTTTCAATGAATTTAATTATTTACCAAAACATTATGAATTGCAATAAATATTATAGATTTGAACGTATTTTAAAATATTGAAAAGTTTGTCTATGGATTTTCATTTCTTGTCATTGAAGCTCATATGTGATGATGGTACTAAAAAAAGTATTTAAAATCAGTAATCTTATTTCATTCGTAAGTTAGAATAACGAAAATCTAGACTTTGCAAGGACCATTTCGCTGGCCCACCACTTACGAAAATTCAACTTTTTTTGGGCCAAATATTTAGTGCAGAGTTTGTTCAAATTTGTACAACCAAAATTAGAATTTGTGCAACACCGGATATACCTGATAATTCGAAAAAACACTGGCCGGGCAAGCGAAATATTTCTCTGGCCCCACCATGATGTTTGCCTTAAAAGGAGTAATGTTTAGGGGTTGAAGTTAGTTGAACAAATTTAAATAAATTAGGACGAGAATAATATGCTCATATAAAGATGATTTTGGACAATGTCGGGGCCAGCGAAATGCTTCCCTGCCTCCAACATAATGTTTGCCTTACAGGGGGTAGTTGTTAGGGGTTGAAGTTGGTTGCACAAATTTGAACAACTTAAGATGACAATAATACGCCCATATAAAGTTGACTTTGTATAACGTCGGGGCCAGCGGGACGTTTCTCTGGCCCAGCCAGTGTTTTTTTGAGTTAACAGTAAGGGTGCGCAAAAAGCTCGAAACCTCGAGATTAACAAGGATTTCTTCAAACCCGGTACTAGGGGGTTTTTCGAATTGCTAGCAGTGATTTTAAAATCAAAAGTGAGACACAGAGATGTTTTATCCAAAAGGCGACATATTTTTTGAGAATTTCAATAAATTGACAGCTAAAAAATCAATAACCTGACGGATTTTCATGAGACTCAGTATACTGGAGTTTTTTTCGGGATTCTGATTATAAATTTATTCGAAATTTTAAAGAAATTCATTATATTCAGGGATGTCGTCAGTTTATTGAATTATTACAGAATTTAATCGTCATTTTGGATAAAAAATCTGGAATTTTTATTTCATCCGAGAACTCGAAAGTTTCGAGTCCTCGAGTACATTCGAGTGCTCGAAAAGATTCGAGCTTTCTGGAAAGCTCGATCTCGACTCGACTAGTTATCCTAGATAACCCCTAGTTATCAGGTATATCCGGTGTTGCACAAATTCTAATTTTGGTTGTACAAATTTGAACAAATTCTGCACTACATATTTGGCCCAAAAAAAGTTTAATTTGCGTGGGTGGTTGGGCCAGCGAAATGGTCCTGACTTTTCTCACTCATTATGGGTTTTTCTGCATCTGTTAAAAATATCCTTCGTCTATCCATAATCAGTATTTTTAATCGAAATACCAATTTATATATAAAAATTCTAGTCGGAAAAAAATTCAACTTAAATTAGAGAATTAAAAATTGAATGAATCGAATTATTCGAAATTCATCGAGTGCACTGATACGAATATCCATGATACAGTTGTCCAAATGTACAGCATGCAATATTCATTCAATTAATTTCTTTTATAGAGTTTTTTATCGTGAACTCATGTAAAATTTTATTTTCAATTTACTTTCAGATAACGAAAATGCGGTCCCCAAAATTTATGGCAACCATACTTGTGATATCGGCACTAATTACTATAGCAATGGCCGCCAAATCCACACCATGCACGGACTACCACAACGACAACTGTTATCAAACTAATAACAAGAATGATCTTCCAGGCACTTGTTGCAGTCCTTTTTTATGCTATAAAAATCTACCTACATATGACAAAGGCCGGTGCTTATATAAATGGCAAATTTAGGGATAACTTACTGCTAAATATGGAATACGAAAATATTCTAATGATTATAAAATCATTCACGAAAATACAAATAAAAATTATACTACATTATACTTCATTATAAATTCCTTCATGATAAAAACGCACTAAATAAAACTTCCAAATGTTCCACATAATGAATTAATAAAGTGTATGATTGAGTTGTGTGTTTTTACTTATAATCACTCTTGAAATTTGTTTTACACTCCATTTATTCATATTTTAATTAAAATGTCAGATAGCCCTACCTTGCGGTGTTCCAGGAACGTCTTAAAATCGTTTTCCTTTTAGAGGATACTTCAATTTGGGAAATATCCAGAAATTACAGAGAACCAGGTCAAAACTCTATTGAGGCTGCCGCAGTTGTGTATGGCCGTGTTTCGCCAGAAATTGCTGGCTCAACTGCGATTGATGATCAGGTGCGTTGTCGCGGTGAAGTTCTTGGTGAATTATTGACTAATTCTCACTTAACATTTCAGAATCAATTAAGAATCAGTTCAAAAATGTTTGATGGTGAAACTTGGGCATAAAGTGTATATTGTTTTTAAGCTTAATACGCGCCGTAAAAAGAAGACTTATATGTTTGTAAATTTTGTTATGATGTCAATATTTCGCTATCCCTTTGGACGTATTCTTATGCATTTTTTAGAGTGTAGCTAATAATATTTGCGGACTGACATAGGCATATGAACATTTGCACTTTTCAATTACAGCAAAATAAAACATTTAAAAATTTTGTAGCGAAAATTAATTTTTCATTAACGCTTTTGTTCACATTTCACCATAACTTTGAACAGGATTGAAGCATTAGTACCTAACGAAACACATTATTCAGGTCGTTGCGCATCAATTCTTGTATGCAGATTACAAATTGTCAGCGAAAAATTTCTAATCCAAATGTCAATAAAGAACTACCACAATCATCCTTTCGCGAGAATCACTGTTAAACATTCTTATTAGAGACCAAAGTTTTATTAACCTTAGCCTTACTATCAATCTTCTGCGAAGAACCAACATAAGAAAGAAAATGAAATGATTGTAGTTAGCGTTGGAAACTGTAACATCGTATTTTTGAGGGAGTTTCCACTCCATTTAATACTCTTTACTCTTTCAAATTGTAAGTCTCTGCAACTTCGTCTGAGACTTTCAAAGTTGAGGTTATAGATTACAATTTTTGAAGAAATTTATACAGAGCTTTACCCCGCTGGTACAATTCTAAGGAAACCAGTCAGACAAGCATTGATCAAAATTGCAAAGATTTTTATCTAGCTTTGGTAACGCTAATTGAAATCAAGCAATGAGAAGGGGAAAAGCTGAAATTCAAATTGCAAACCTTTATCCATTTTTAACCTCGCTGCTGCCAACCTAAGCAAAAGAATAAGACAAGCCACGGTCAAAATTGCAAAGTTTTTTTTAGCTTCAGCAACGCTAAATCATGTCAAAGAATCAGCGGGAGAGAAGCTAGAAGAAGAAAAATCAAAGCTTATATAAACTGAGAAATAAAAAAATAACTTGATGTAGATATATTATTCTCAAAATTCACTTCCTGTCTCAATAATTCCAAAAAATACTGCATTTTTAAGATTAAAAGGAATAAGACAAATTGTTCACTATTAACAATTGTTTGAACAATTTAAAAATGCTTCAAAAATACTTGAGCACGGAAAAAAATTCAAAGCTATCCTGAAAATGAGGAGTGGTAATTAAAATTTATGTTTTACACTAAAAACACGACTATCCAATTTGTCGCTCGAAATTTATCTTTTTTAGGTAAAAACTCAACTATTTTGATAAAAGATTCATCAGCTTGGTTAAATATGAAACCTTTTTTGTTCAAATATCAATTCTTGTATAATTCAGTAGAAAATTTATGTTTCTCCTTCAATGTTACTATTGTTTTTTTTTTTTTTTTGAAATTGGACTGTTTAGTTGAAAATCAACTTTTTTGTTCAACGTTTTTATTTGCAAGTTAAAAATGCATCTTTCTGGCTTGAAACTTCCACAATTTGCTGGATTTTTTATTTCCTGAATCAAAACTCTTTTTCAGTTAAAAATGTATATTTTTGTTTTAAATTCGTCTGTTCGGTGTGAAGCTTACTTCTTTTAGCAGAAATTTCATCGCTTTTAGCGAAATTGGCCCTATGTTTGGTTAAACATTAACCATTTTTGGTTGAAAATGCAAATACTATAATGCGTTTACTTAGCAATTTGACTATTTGCCTAAAAATTATCTTTATTTGTTTAAATTATATTTTCGGGATGAAAATTCACCTTTTTAGCTTACAAATATAACGATATACTTACAATTTTTTTATTTTCTGAAGAAAAAATCCTTTTGAGTTAGAAATGTATCTATTTAATTGAAAAATGATCTCTTCGGTTGAAAATCTTACTACTTGGTTGGAAATGCACCTTTTTGTTCAAAGTTTTTATTTTCTGGTTGAAAATTCGTCTTTCTGCTTGAAAATTAAACAAGTTCGTTTAAATCATTTTCTTTCTTGACTGAAAAATCTTTTTTTGGTTGAAAGAGTTACTAATTCTTTTAGTTATCCTTTTCGGCCTACAAATTATACTCTTCAAAAGAATTTTCATCTCTTTTGTAAAAAATGCCACTGGTTGAAAATTATTCACTTTTAGATAAAGATTCGATTATTATTTTATTACAAATTCGTCCGGTTTCAATGAATTAAACCAAAAAAAGATTTCTCAGTCCAGTAAGAAAGAGATTTCAAACAAATTCTTTTTATTTTTAAAAAGTAGTTAAGTTTTTAACCAAAGAAATGAATTTTCAATCAGAGAGATACATTTTTAACTAAAAACGATTTTTGAATAAAAAAATTAAAAAATCAACCAAACTGTTGAAGTTTCAAGGCAAAAAGACAAATTCTTAACCTCCAAATGAAAATGTTGAAGAAGAAATTTAATTTTCAACTAAACAGTTAAATTTCCAAATAATTAGTAATAACATTAAGCAAGAAACATAAATTTTCACTAACTTATGAAAGAATTGATGATTGAAAATATAAACTTTTGAAAAAAAAGTTAATTTTCAACCAATTAGCTGATTTTTTTATCAAAATAGTTAAGATTTCAACTAAAAAAGACAAACTTCGAGCGACAAATTGAATAGCCGTGTTTTTAGTTTAAAACATAAATTTTAATTACCGCTCCTTATTTTCAGGATAGTTTGAAATTTTTCCCATTAAAAGGAAGGGTTACTTCATCTCCAACCTCTTTGCCTACGAACTCTGGACTCTCCTCCATGATCTAGCTATTTTCCATTTGACCAGTACGTAAATTGTCATTTTTATATATTTTTTTGGATTTATTAATCAATGTGGTTGAAACTGACAGTGCTGTCGTCATTCTTTTATTATTAGCAGTGGAAGCCAATCTATTACATGCTTCAAGCGTTTTAGACTCTGTTTTCATTAAAATCGTCAAACATGCAAAAATTTTTTTTTAATAATTATTGGCAAACTTTGATTTTCTTTTCCCGTTTATACATTGCATTTCATTATGAATGGGAATCAAGTCTTTAATCTTTATTCTGCAGGGACACAATGAAGAATCCTGCATTTTTTAGAGAATAGGACGTATATGTCTCTGATAATTCTGACGTATGTATATTAGGGTTCATTAAAAAAAACTTTTTTGCTAGGGGGACAGTCCTCCTCACCTATTTTATAAGCTTCCTGGCAAAAAATTGCATTTCTTCGAAGTTAATATTATTTTTTAAAAAGGAAAACCACAGTTTTCTGAAAAATGGGCAACGAAACTTCTTTTTATTAACTTTTCGTGAATGAAATTTTATTGAATTCTCAACAAATTTTCGGAGAATCATTTCTACCCCATAATTTTTAAATTTTACGCTTTAACCACTTTAACCACAACAGGCTTTTTAAAATTTTTACAGCAAGATTATTTATGCTGAATCAGTGACAAGTTCTCAAGTAGTTTTTACGCAATTTTAAATTGTTCAAACAATTTTTAATAGTCAACAATTTGTGTTACTCCTTTGAATCTTATAAATTCAGTATTTTTTGAAAATATTAACACAGGAAGTGAATTTTGAGAATAATATATCTACATTTGGTTATTTTGTTATTTCTCAGCAATTTATGTGAGCTTTGATTTTCCATTTTCTAGCTTCGCTCCTGCTGATTATTTGATATGCATCAGCGTTGCTGAAGCTAGAAAAACCTTTGCGATTTTGACCCAGCCTTGTCCCATTCTTCTCCTTATAATGGCACCAGCAGGGTAAATATAAAAATAGATTTCCAATTTCAAGTCAAGCTGTCGTTACCGAATCTAAAAAACCGTTGCTATTTTGATCCAGGCTTGTTACATTCTGCTCCTTCTAATAGCATCAGCAGGGTGAATATGAATATAGGTTTCCAATTTCAATTTAATCTGTTTCCTTCCGAAATGATTGTCCTGATTTAGCGTTACCGATGTTGGAAAAATCTTTGCAATTTTGATTCAGGCTCGTCCCATTCTTCTTCTTTTAATGGCACCAGCAGGTTGAATATAAATATAGGTTTGCAATTTGAATTTCAGCATTTTTCCTTTCGATTGTTTGAATGTTTCCCTTCTCATTGCTTGATTTCAATTAGCGTTACCGAAGCTAGATAAAAAGCTTTGCAATTTTGATCAATGCTTGTCCCACTCTTTTTCTTAGAATTGCATAGACGAAGTTGCAAGGTTTACAATTTGAAACAGTTGAGAGTATTAAATGGAGTGGAACCTTTCTCAAAAATACGAAGTTACATTTTCCAACGCTTACTACAATCATTTCCATTTCTTCCTAATGTTGGTTCTTCGCAGAACTTCTTCGTTAGTAAGACCAAAGTTAATAAAACTTTGGTCTCTAATAAGAAAGTGTATCAGTTATTCTCGCGAAAGAATGATTGTGGTCGTTTTTTATTGACATTTGGATAAGAAATTTTTCGCTGAAAATTTGTAATCTGCATGTGATGTAAAGCATGTGATTTAATCTGTAAAGTGATATTGGGTAAGGTCGGCCCTGTGGTTCGGTTTTTGGGGCCGGTCTGAGGCTCACGAGATTTACAAAATTTTGCACATGTCAAAACTCTGTGTCCCATTTATTTTTTAGAATTAGAACATTTCCAGCTGAAGTCGAAAAAATTTCTATTATCTGGCAATCAAACTTTAGGCTGCAAAATATTATTATTATTTTACCATGAAATATTGATTTAAACCAATTTTAATGCATTTCTGAATCTTGACTTGAAAGTGATGCGTACAATTTTGCTGTTCGGAGCCATGTATGAGTTTTGATTAGAAAAAGCGCTTTAAAACTAGGTTCATTTTTGGGAAATGATTAAAAGAGAGAATTAATAATGTTTTTGTTATAGCGGAATTCCCTATTGTTGTTTTTTACATAATCAACTAAGGAAATCCTCGAATTTGGTGTTAGGATAACCATTAAAAGTTTTGCATGGGACGTGGCAACGAGCAATGCTTAAGCCACGCCAACGATCCATACATGTCCCATCCTTGGACAATCTTGAACCATTTTTGACCTTTTGTTGACCCATGCTTGAACAAGGCAATTTTTTTCACGCGGGTCTATAGTTATTTTGCCGTATAATGTGGATTGTGGAAGTTAATGTTTTGAACTGTGGATTATAAAACTTAATACCACGTTTTTTTTAAGGTTGTACGGTAACTTATATCAATATTTGTATCTCTTAGCGACACGTGAAGTACATAAACTGATAATGCCTTCAAATGGAAAAAACACTGTGATAAAACAGAAATATTTTAGAAAAACAAGCTTCTGTTGTCTACACAGGAAAAATCGTGACGTTCGCAACTTTTCTGAATGGAATAAATAGTGAACATTAACACCACGGATTCATTCGATCCACAACTCTTGCCGGGCGACAAATTATCAAAATACAAAAAACACTCCACAAATTAATTTGTCGACTTTGATAACACCAACAATCTACATTTCACGTAAGTGAAGATAGAATCGACTTATACACCTTATATAAATCCTTGATTTAAGCAATTTTTTAACAATTTAATTATTTATTAAAACCTTATGAATTGCAATAAATGTTATAGATTTGAAGGTATTTTAAAATATTGAAAAGTTTTTTTATGGATTTTCATTTCTCGTCATTGAAGCTCATATTTGATTATGGTACTAATAAAGGTATTTAAAATCAGTAATTTTATTTCATTCGTAAGTTATAGAATAATTAAAATCTAGACTTTTCTTACTCATTACGGGGTTTTTTCCATCTGTTAAAAATATCTTTCGTCTATCCGTAATCAGTATTTTTAATCGAAATACCAATTTATATATAAAAATGCTAGTCGGAAAAAAGTGCAACTTAAATTAGAAAATTCAAAATTGAATGAATTGACTTATTCGAAATTCATTGAGTGCACTGATACAGTTGTACATAATACAGTTCTACAAATGTACAGCATACAATAGTCATTCAATGAATTTCTTTTATAGAGTTCTTTATTGTGAGCTCAAGTGAAATTGTATTTTTTATTTTTTTTTCAGATAACGAAAATGCAGTCCCCAAAATCTATGGCAACCATACTTGTGATATCGGCACTGATTAATATAGCAATGGCCGAATTCATATGCACGAACGTGCACTTGTCCGAGTGTGATCAAACTAATAACAGGAATGATCTTCAAGGCACTTGTTGCAGTCCCTATTTATGTTATAAACCGAAAGGTACAAATCCCAAAGGAATGTGTGTATATAAATGGGAAATTCCTAAAAAACCGCCTATAAAAACGCACTAAATAAAGCTTACAAATGTTCCACATAATGAATAAATAAAGTGTATGATTAAATTGTGTGTTTTTACTTATAATCACTCTGTAAATTTGTTTTACACTCCCTTTATGCATATTTTAATTAAAATGTCAGAGTGTAGCTAATGATAGTCGCGGACTGACATAGGCATATGAACATTCGCGCTTCTCAATCACAGCCAAATAGAACTTTAAATTTTTTTATCGACAATCGATTTTTCGTCAACGCTTTTGTTCACATTTCACCATAACTTTGAACAGGATTAAAGTATTAGTACCCAACGATAGTATTTGCATGAAACCATTTAGATTGGGGATAGCCGCCCTTTCTGTTTAGCGATCCCCATTTTCTTTTTAAATAATTTTTTTTTTTAAGTTTTGACTTTAGATTTCGAATATACATGGAAAAAAATTATTGTTCAAACAGAAAAATACTGCAAAATAAAATCAACAAAATTAAAATATATTTGTAAAAAGTAATTTTTTTTTTAACAGCCAACTGTATTCCTAATTCATGGATTTTCATATTTTTTAATTATACTTCTGTGTTTCTAGTATTCAAAACCAGTATTCAAAACTGGGAAAAACTCAGGATTGAAATAGAAGAGCGTAAAGAGGCATTCTAGGGGCCAGGGTTAGCATCATTATTAAAAGGTTTAAGGTATAATCTATATATACATAGATTATATATCTAAAGTGTATACACTCTAAATTTAAATCAGTCAAAATTTGAATAATTTAATCAATCGAGCGTGTTTTGACTGAAAAGTCAGTCATTTTGACTGGCAAAAAAGTCGTTTTGACTAATAAATCAGTCCATATTGGTGACTGATTCAATCATTCACTCAAAATGACTGATTCTCAGTCAATAAAAGTGACTCATTGATCAGTCATTTTCTAAGTGACAAGTAAGTCAGTCATTTTATGATAGAATAAAGTACGGAGTGGTGTTTGCTATACGAAAATAATTAGAAATTCGTTTTTAGGAATTACTTGAACAATACACTTTTAAAATACTTATATTAATAATTTAATTTTCATTAAATATGAAAGATAAGGGATTATTTCTTAATTGAGTAGCAATGAATAATTAATATAAATAATAATTTATACCAAATTTTTCTATATCATTGTTATTATTAAAATCCTACGTTATTAATTTTGTATATAATTATAATATTACATCATAGCAATGTTTTATCATAAACAATATATATATATTTAAGATTATATTCGTCAAAATTAACCAAGTGTACGGTTAAGCAATTTTTATCAAACGTATAACCCAAATACACACGGTGGGCTTGAATCTCAGACAGGTTTGACAAAAATGCCAAAGAAAATGGGCAACGGGGATTTGTTCCTGGGACCCCAAAGGTGTAAAATCCGTTAAGTTTAAAATCCTATCTGCTTAATTAGGAAAAATAACTCAATTTTCAAAAAGGAGTCAAAAATATCAAACTATTGCATATAATCACTTAATTTTTATCAAGTATAGGCCGATGCAAATCGGTTTATACTGAATTTATCCAGTCCTTATAGATGTCAATGATTTATAATGGAGATATATTTTCCTTATCGTGAAAATTTCGAATTATTTATTCAAATACTTATTGAAATTATATGTCTCTAATTCAATTTACAAGTGTCGAGATGAAATGTGGACAGCGGCATTTTTCAATCACTCTAAGTATGTCGGATCATCAATAATGTTTATTCAATACTTTTCCCAATGTTTCATGAATTCACGGTACACCGATTGACCTGGCTGTTCTGACGGTAGTAAATTCCACTTTTTTCATTTATTGGATTTAAAATAACTCTTGATCTGGAACCGCCTGTACTTAAACTGAGTTCCTCATTCGCCTTACTGATATCATCGATATTATTCTAAGACTGGAACTTCCTTTTTAACGTAGATGTTACTACTTGATTTTGCTGCTTTTCGGGTAATTTTTCCAGTAATTTGGCTATATTCTGAGCAGTCTTCGATGAACCATTATTACTAATACAAGAATGTTTGATTCCTCTGCTGTTAGAAATCATTTCTTCATATTTCGGCATAGTTAGTACAGGTCTAGTGAAAATATTCTTTTCTGGATCGAAAAGAGCTCGCCGGCAAGAGGTGCACATCATTGCTGAAAACATTGAATCAGTAGGACAAAAATTTCACTGTAAAAACTAGAGATCTCTTTTTTTACGGTATCATTTTTTTCGTGTCCTGTTTTTGAAAAGGATAACTTCATGCTGTTATTTTCAATGCAAAACAAACGATTCAGGGATCCCATCAGTGGTCTCATTTTAGTACCACTCGAGACTGTTTCTTCTGAGTCTTATTGTAATACCTGAAACTAGCCCTGAAATAATCATTTATTTTTACAGTG
>CAKNWT010303602.1:1058-16131 GCA_932066315.1 Andricus coriarius | reverse complement strand
TTTTTTGAGTGTCGGAACAAGATGTCCCTCAGGTCGGGAAGGCAGGGTGAGCGGATATCCGGTGCTGCGACAGACGTCCCAGTCTCTGCTGCTGATGTACAGGACGTGGGGTGATCTTCCAGTAAATGAATAAACGTTAGTGTTAGTGCTAGGCTAGAGAAGATCACGAAGTTTGGCAGCCACCTGGTATTTTCGTTATGGGTTTCTGCTTAAGCTTATGGTGCGCTCCTCTACAGTCTTACTAATACGCCTACCCTACGGGAAGTCAAACTTCTTCACTCGTGCCACATTACATTTTACAATCTCAGCCCCCCTATAAGAAAATCCAAAAAAAAACAGCCGTCTCCTCCAATTTTTATCTCTTCTTGCCTTCGAAAGTTATTCTTCTAAATCGACTGTTATTTATTGTTTATTCGTATGTTATAATATGTGAAAATGTTCCTAATCGCTAAAAAAAAGTTTCCGTTGAGATTTCCAAGCTTGGCATAGATAATAAATTGTACATGGTTTTTAAGATCAGGTTTTCTTTATTCTAGATAAAAAAAAGAACTTGACTGACACATCCGCCAGCAATACTCTCTTCTCTTAAAATTTGACTCGGAAACATTGACTCCAAAAATACTTAATCGCAAAATTTATCAAAATTACAGACCGCTAAACAATTATTATTATTGTTATATTTATGAGAGCAGAGTCGACTTTTTTATTTTTTGCATCCATGTACGCGTGCACTTATTTATAAAGTGTAGCATTGAAATCACTGTCACGTAGAAACGTCTATAGTCCCAACCTGTTCTAGTTGGTACGAAATTTAAAAATAAGGAAACAGCTATACTTGTATAGTGTAGTGTCCAAAATTTACATATACGAGCCGAAAACTATACATTTTTCTGCATGCAGGTTATACTCAGTAATATATGCAATGCTTTTCTATTAAAATTTGCAAAGTTTACAAAAGTTGGAAACTTTATCGATCTTTAGGAATTTTTTCATGAATTATCTTGATCTTCACTGGTGAACTAATTCCTTAATTGATTTATTGTTTTCTTTTTCAAACCGGGGATATACTTCAAAACTCTTCAAAATTCGCGGAAATCATCTACCTTCGACCTTCTATTTTTGTGTCAGGATCTGGTGATCTGGTCTCACTTCTGTTGTTTTCCGTGACATTCTATTTTCAACCTGGTTTGATCGACCAGGTCACACGGTTAACGAGGATTTATTCACTAATGAAGATAGACATTCCCAGATTTTAGTTAGAAATTTAACACTCCTGACACCGTGCAGAGGAAGTGGAATGCAATGACAAAAAGGGAAAAGTAACGCTTTTTCGTTTAAATATATTAAATCTTAATGGTATTCATCTGAGAAGTCGAGCGGATACTTTTCACTGCAAAAATAGACGATAAAATATATTAATTAAGTGAAATACAGTTCTACAAATTGAAATTATTGAATAATGATCACTCCCAAAGATCCCAATTATTCCACGGCACAATTCACAGTAATTTTTTACCGATAATTATTGGCAAATCGGTAAAACATTTTAGTTCTTTTGAATAATTGATAAAGCTGAAAGCTGGTATATTCATCTCAAAATTCAATATTGAAATTGACCTAATATTATCTGCCTTCAGGTAAATTAAATTTTACAATCGACCGATAAAATGTCTGTGCACGGAGAAAAATACGGATTTGAGAACAAATTTTGAGCACCGGAAATTTTAAAGTGAATGCCAGACATCCAGGATTGTTTTCAGAAATCGTAGACTTCCGGGACTAAATCCTCAACTGCTCCAACCTCATTCCAGGAGCCACTGAAGGAAGCACTTTACTTCTGGGTGGAGTGCTGGGCGCTGAGTACTTTTCTGGCAAAATTCATTCTGGTTCTGATTTCATCAAAAAACAGTTTTTCGAATTCCATTTTTTTCTGCGTGTATTGAAGATTTTTTTACACTCTGATTCTTCAAACATAAAATTCGATTTTTTAAATATAAATTTGGTTTCCATCTGTTTTCAGTTACTGTGAGCGAAAGTTTCAATCGTATTTTTCGAAGTAAAATATCGCAATATAGTCTAGTTGCTTCGTCGGTCGTTATTATTAATCTACTCTGATTTTTAACGCGTCCCCGCATTTAAATGATCCGGGTTAATTAAATGTCAAGCTTCGCTCGTCCGTTGGGCACGGCATTATTCAACATCTCCTAGAGTTTTTCGTGCTGCCCATATTCTGTCACTTTTGATTCTGCACATTTCCCACATTTGCTGCGGTATGTGACAGACGGGTTTCAAACTAAAAATATTTATTTCGATAACTGTCCGATTATCCAATAAAATTATCCAGAAAATATGTGAAAAATTGAGCATTTTTAATGTATGATCGGGATAAACTAGTAGGAATTAAAAAAATTAGCACCTGAAAATATCCCTTGTCTCCCTTGTATGCTATTTATATTTTATATATGTTTAAAATTTGAAAAACAGCACCAATAACGAAACGGTTCCATACTTTTGAATATCAATTTCGAGCCATATACCACTCATGTCACGTTTTCACATTTCACATAATGCATATCTATATAGTCTTAAAATTCGATGTATTCATTAAACATCCGGAACATGTTCAACGGTACAAAAATACGTACAATTTTCAATGACCGGGCTTTTGCAAGCCACTAACTAATTTATCAGAAATGGTTTTCATGTCACTTATTCGGACAAGAGAGCAGATCAATACTTTGGCTCCAGCGTATATCCAACAAGAATGTCTTTAATGGATATCTGACAGATAGGAGGTACTCATTTCATCCGATGCATAAAACATTTGATTCCAGGTGTTATATTTAACCTCAGCTCGAGATAACTCATCGAATATCGGTACCACTTCCCTACATTTCTCTCTGGTAATTCAAAATCCTATTCTGTTCAGTCCTCTCAATAATTTTGAACCTATATGACATTTATAATTCAAATTTACTTTGCAGAGAGGTAAAAAATGTATTATGTCATTTTATTTTGAGGACGTATACATGCTCTTTGCTCTTTTCTTTGTTGTAAATTTATCTAGGGAGTGTTTCTCGGAAAAAAGTTCCTGTAATTTTGTGATTCTATGACGTAAAGTAGTAAATTTTTTCACTTTTTATCTCACTTTATTGGAAATGTCAAGGGGTTTCATATTCACAGAAGAATCGTTGATAATGAAGTAGTTTCATTCAGTCAAAAATTCTATGATTACAATTAAAATTGAACAATTCTGAGATCCATCCTAAAATATTGGAGCTTATATATTCTTCAGCTTGAATCAAAGAAAATTTTTCCCGATTTTGGAACGCCTCAAACACCACGAATTTTTTTATATAGAAGCAAGTTTGCAGGTAAAAAGGGGCACTTTTTGCGGGATGTTAAAGTCAATCAGAAAAAAGCGGCCTATACTATACACCTAAAAATATTTGATTCGCGTTTCGAGATACGTGTAAAAAGAGATGAATGAGTTGAGGTTAAGTCGATTCATTGTTGCGCCTATCATACAATTAGTAAACGAAAGCATATTATTGTATCTCGAATGAACCGATAAAATCGGTTTATTCGAGATTTGGTCAATTCAGGACTATAAAGCAATCCTCACAATTCATTTATCAAATAAAATTTTGTATTTTCTCAAATCTTGCCAAAATATATATGTCACTTTTCGACAAAATGTGACCTATATATCTTTGGAATTATAGAGACATTATTTCTGAAGTATGTTTTTACGCTAAATTCGAATCTGTCCTCTATTTGTTTCCATTAAAATATATGTATATATCTTTGTATGCAAATTTTGTAATCTTAGTGCCAAATCATAGATCACTTTTTAAAAAAGTAGTACATGCTTTCTTTGTCTTTTTATGCCGAGCAAAAACAAAAACTAAATTCTGGCACTTACTATACTATATTATCTCTTAATGACTATCTCCTATAAATTAGAATTAATAGAAAAAAATAGAGGATAGAATTGAATTAAGCGTAAAAAAATACTTCGGAAATAGTGTGTTTCATTTCAGATACATATAGGTCACGTTTTGTCGACTAATGTATTTAAAATCAAAATTTGCCGCGACATCTGCACGACATATATCTACCAGTATGTCTCAAATAACAAAAGGAGTTCCGTTTCCATATTATATAAGACGTACATAATCAGGTGTAAATGACTCGCTTATAAAATCGTGTTATAAAATGTTAAGGTTAACACATCGAGACGAAAATCATTTCAATTAGAAAGAGAGGACATTGTTCGAAGATTCTTTATTTATTTTTGAAGGTCATACTATTGTTGTTATTATTATTATTATACTCCCTGAATTTGAATCACAATTAAACTTTACTGATTTAAATCATCAGATGTCGGTTTTTGGGAATCACTGAATGGGTATACTAAATAAATTAAATCAATAGTTGAAATAATCTTTACTACTTCAATCTGTAGCAGTATCTTCCTGATGTCGCTTTGACCTGCAATTTAAAAAAATTAAATCCCTCGCAAAACTAACTCAAATATATAATTGAGTTTCTTCACTCTGAGGAAAATTGATTGTACCTTATGGCCGGTTTTAATTTGGAGATTGACGTGTTTATCAAAGCCATTGTCAAAATTATTTTTTTCTTTTTCTTTCTTTAGAAGCTTTTTTCTCGAAAAGTGGTTTTTTGAAATTCCAACCACAAAAATGCTCTGGTGACTCATTTTTCAACCTAAAGGGTTCGTATGGGACTTGAAATGTCGGGAGTTTAAAATCTAAGATCATCAAATGTCGTTCACCTGCTCTCTAAATCTGAATTAGTGAACAACTACTAATTCAGAATTGAGATCGTATGATGGCATTTACTAATTACTTTAGTAATCATTTCGTTATTAATTTAGTACTTTTCTTTCAATTCATAATGAAATTTTACTAATTCATTGATTTACCGTTTGGTTACTAAATCATTGAGTAGAAATTGAACTACTAAATTATTAGTAGAAATGTTTACTGAAGCAGCTGGTAATGGTAAACAACTTCGCATTATTTTAATTAGTAGTTTTCTACAACGGAAGACTGCGAGTTGATTTTTTCAAGATGGTCTCATCTCCCCCTGATTTTTCCAGTGCGTGAATTCCTTCGCACTGTGTACAGCAGGTAATCGAGATAAGAGTACGCGTCGGTCTGAAAGAAATGGAAGGGAGTTTACGTCGTCGTAGGGTAGGCATCTTTCGCGCGATCGCGTTCTGTGCGCCCAGGGTGCGGAACGCCGCTCGAGTGAAAAGATAAAGAGACGGATGAATACTTCATTATTTTATAAGACCGTAAAACTCCACTCCACAACTCAAAGAGAATTTCAGAATTACGTGACTATCGAGAATTCAGGAACTTTTTTCATCTTTCTCTTCAAAATATCAAATCCACTTAAGTGTAAACAATCGATTGCTAAATTATGAGACAGATCAGTTATGATGATAATTTTATTTGTCAGATAAGATAGTATCGATTATAAATCTTTGTCTCTTTATTTGTGTATCCTTTGCAGCTTAAAATAATATAAGTCTACGATTTTCTGTGACTTTTTAATCTGTTAGATTGGGTACATTCGATTATCTTCCAGAGGTATATAAATAAACATATAAATAAAGAGCAAATCTGTATCAAGGTGTAGGTTGATGGGTGATATACATTAAGACCTACTGGGATTCTATTTCAGATATCAAAAGTTCAAGGTCACAAATATAGTCAATATTGATCAAATTTTTTACGTATTTTGATGAGAAATCAAAAGTTAACTATTGTGCTGCATAATTCTAATTGATACTTGTAAGAAAATTGTGATTTGGGTATGTTGTTTTAATTTAAAAGATTTTAAAGAGTAATGGAATTTCTCTCATAATAAATAAAGTGCCTACTTGTAGCTGTCTGAATTAGTGAATCCTATATCATAAAAAAAAGATACAATCCTTTAGTAAAGTGAATAAGAATAAATCGTGATTTTATAATGAAATCATTCATATTCTGTTTGCAGTACGAGTATATTGAAATCATGTTAAAGTCATTTAATTCTTGAGAATGAGGTTCTCAGCACATTGCATTCAATTACATAACTGTACAATTGTTTATAGTTAATTGTAATATAGAAACTAATGAATAATTTATTGGAGGTCTTTTCTTCTATTTCCAAGATTACATACTTTGTTTTATTGCATTTATGTTTACTTTTCACACTTCCTTCTTATCTGCACGCCATCTGCAATAAAACGTTTGTATTTTCTGATATAAGAAGCATTTTGTAGCATTCATCATTTGTTTTACTTCTTGTATTTTCATAAATATTTTTAATATATTTTTCCTGCATTTATTGAATTGGAGAAGAAATTATCACAGTCCTCAAAACATAAAATTGTGCATACTTGGCTAATGGAATCCTCGCAAGGCATTCAGTGCTTTTAACAAAGAATGAAAAAAAATACTTTTTCCCTAATAGACTCCTATTTGACCTACATTGACGCGAAGAAATGTTAATTTACAGGGAAATTGGTCATGCATTATTTTCAACGGCATTTGCAGGTCAAAATTTACCAAATTACAACCCATACAGTTTCGCTGTTATCTCTGCAAAATATCTGAAAAGTTATCATAAAATATTGAAATTTCCTCTAATAGGCATAACTTTCTAATTAGGTCATAGTAATTTCTGTCACATATTATGGATAAAATAAAGAATGATACCACGTTATGCTAAACAGGATCATAATCAGCCAAACTTTTAATTCATTTCCCTATCGGTCATCTCGATCTGTCAAATACAATCTGAACTACTTAAACACCCGAAATCATCAATCTCGTGCATTTCAAAATTCTGAAAAAAAAAGTATTTCTCAAAAATTCTTGTCTGCTCTCTCAGACAGGAAAATTTTTGCGTCTGCATATGTGGTCGCGAATTGAATTCCACCAGAGAGAGTGTCGTGGAGTGTAAACGAGCGAGAGAGAAAGGACAACAGCTGGGTGGGGGGGGGGGGGGATTGTTGTTGCTCAGGGGTTGGGTGAGGGGGAGGGTGGACCAGCTGACCGTGGAGGATACGGTAGCGACTAGTGATACTCAAGAACTAAGGCGAAAGACGGTGGAGTGGGACGAATGCATCCGGCACAGAGTCAGCGGGTGTAGTGGATGCGGAACGCTTGCGCTTGGCGCCCGCATGTAGCGCATTTTCATTGGTCGGGCTCCACTGACGTCAGCTACGGTATCGACCAATGAAAGGCCTCCCTGGTTACATCCACTAACTATACACTAATACATATTCACGTAATGCTCATGCATTCCCGCATACACTTATGCATTCGCACATACACTCATGCGTTTGCACATACTCTCATGCATTCACGTATATGCTCATGCATCCACGAATGTACTGATACACTCGCGCATACTCACACATGTTTACTCTTAATGTTCACATAGCATGCTCATATGCATACACATTTGAGAACAGCATGCGCATGCACGTATATGCACATGTATACGCATGCATGCCGAGACTCATACACATGGAGAGTGCATGTGGAATTGTGAATGCGCACATGTGCATACAGGCAGTGTGGAGGTTTTATGTCGCAGTCTGTTAGGATGTTTGGTCTCCACTTTTCTCTCTCCTTGCCGCTTTCTCAAATCTTTATTTCAGGCCCGACCGCGAACTCGGGGCGAACTGGTCGAAGCGCGCGCGACCGCCCCGCTTTTTACGCCCCCCGGTGGCTGCTCTGGCTTGCGACGAAGATGACGACGACGACGCACGCAGTTTCTAAATTTGAATCCTCGGAGAGAGGTCGCGCATCGCGTGCTATACCGCAACTCACATGTGACGAGTATTTTAAGGCAATGTACATCTAGTCAACACATCTAGTCTACACCGTCGCGGATATGCCGAAACGGCCGACGGACTATATTATTAACTCGTATCACTATAAATAATTTGGGATCGTAAGACAAGGAATCACCTCCCAAAGTGCACCGACTCGCGATACTTTTTCCGCGATCCGACAGTTCATCCGCTTGAAATATAGCAACATCCGGAAGTGAATTTATCGATGGTGCTGTTAAATAAATCGGTGCTACGCAATTAATCGTGGATCCAGCATAAGTAAATACTCCAAGAATAATAATTTTAATAAATAATGCATACATATTGTTGCTGAGGAATAATATTGCGGAAGGTGATCTATGAAATTGATAGATAGGCTTTTTTAATGCCAAACCTCGTGGACCAACCGCGTGTCGGGCTTCTGTTTTGATCGTGCATTCGTGCCTCCGACTGATACATATATATAATATATACCACGAGGGAGTGCAAAGGAGAGAGATCGATCGGAGGACGGTCGGATTCCTTCCGGGAAAAGGAGGCACTGATAGTGAGTGTTTTTTGGTTTTTGGTTCTTTGATTTTTGGAGAGGAGCATTTTTTCGGTGTAGTGAGACTGTGTTTTGAAGATGTGTTGTTGGAAGACCATTGTGGCTTTATTATTGGAGAGTGGAGCCAAGGTTTGCTATAGTTCAACTTGAAACTGGAAGCTTGCAGAGTGCATAACTCCAAAGGGTTCCCCGCTTGATTACACTCAATTCCATGCTTCATTGTCTCGTCCCCGAAAGCTGAGCTTTCACATGTTTTCCACGTCCACGTCCGAGTAAGAGTCGCGACCAAAGTCGTCTGGCTCACTTCTTTCTAAATTTTCCAAGAGTACACGATCATCCTTCTCCACGAATTAAGCGCAGATCTACCTCCGTTTGTCCCCCACCAGAGTCGGAAACTTGGATCTTGGCCAGATTGGCACGAGAGGTTTGACGGGTAAAAGAAAAAGGGGAGGAGAGTTGAATTTCAGGGCTATGATACAAACGCGTTTCAAGACATTGTTGGTTTCAATTTTTCGTTATTGCTTAAGTTATAATATACATTTCTAATTAACTAGAGTGACTTGTATCAAAATTATTTGAAATTTCAGAAATCATAACTTCTGGTTAAGTTGATCTGATTTAATTTTTATCAATTCGTCTTAAATCTCAGTTAGCCTGGGCGTATATTTTTTAAAAGAAGTTCTTGTATAGATATTGTTACTGGGAAAATAATTGGAAATTATCAATGATATTCTCGCGATATGGGAAACGTGTTAGGGGCCAACAAAAGACGTGATAAATTGTAATCATTGGGGCCAATCATTTTAATAGATTAAAATGTATAATATGTAATTATTTGTTGGACTACAAATCAGAAAGTATTTTTTTATGAATCAGCGAAACGAAGTAAATCATATTTTAAAACATAATCTGCTAAAATATTTGAATTTGAACTATGAAGAAGTTGGTTTCGATGAATTAGTTTCATATGACGAATTTTGTTTTACTCTTTGCATCTTTCAATTTTATCTAATCAACTCTTGAAAAGTTTTCAGAATTAGAACATTAAAATTGTTTAATTAGCCTTGAAGGTAACCCGGATGTTTTAGCACTGTCAGAGTAAATTAGATATATCACGTGTTGGCAAATATTGAATTCGAATCATTCAGTATCGCCAGCAGAAAAACTGTAATCTATATATATGCCACAAACAACCTGAAGTCTCATAAAGGAGATTCCGTGTAGCACTTTCGACCCCTATCGTAGCCTTCAGACAGGAAAACGTTTATAAATCCACCACTGACACGCAAAGAAAAGATTTATTTCAACTCGAAGCAAATTCATTACTTTTATTGGACTCAAACAAAAGTTCGTCTGCCTTTTTAAAGCTTTCTTTTGTCTCTAAACCTTATTTTACATTTCTTAAACTTTGATAAAAAATCTAATACCTTACATCAATTATATGGGATAGAAAGTAAACATAGTATATGTAAAATCGTCTTTACTTACACATGAGAGTGAAATAGTTATTTAAAGCCCATAAAATTATTTTAAGACGCATAAAAGCTTTTAAATAAGGGATTCAACTTGCTATGAAGGAATCAATGAATGGAAAGAGTTAGTGTGAAAAGTTGTCTGGAAAATCTGCATAACTCTTCTTTTACGTTTTCCTCAGAAATTGCAACATTTGCGTCACACACGAACAGATTCAAAGCATAAAAAATCTGCATTCATGTAAAGTCTTCATTCAATTCAGTTGATAAAAAGGCCTGATAAGAGTTGGGTAAATAAAAAAGACCGTGTCTAGGTTAACTAAGATTAGGTGGATGTAGAACAAATATTTTGGGTGAGCCCAGCGAAAATGAAAAGTGACGACAAGATTCACCGAAATTCGATGTGTATAGACCAAATATTTGCAGTTTGCCTTGACACTTTATGAGCGTCTTAAATTTCCGTATGTTCCTTATATACATTAAAATCTATAGTCAGTAAGAAATTCTTGACATTCATTTTAGCTAGATGCCAATTTTGAGGCAAGATTCATATTATCTATTAAAAAATTCGATGAAGGGGTAAGGTGTGCAGGTCAGCACGCTGGTCGCTGACCTCTCAGTTAGAGTACGCTCTTGTATAATAAACCGAATTCGATCGAGACACGACCATGTTCTCCCTACATGTATATTCTATTCGCACTATTGTGAACGTCCCGACACTTCACCTATCAACTTCGAGTAGAACCTAGAGCCTTCGGAAAACGTGTCCCGATGCAATTTCCTTTCAAATGCACCAGCCCTTTTATCGACATTATGGATTATTTTCCTGTCTTAATTTGTTACTTATACTAAATTTCTTCTGTTCTATCTTCTTTCCAGTTTCATACGAGACCATTGAGATGAAAAATATTCATCAAATCTATCAATTAAGTATACATTATAATGCGTAATCCAAGAGAAAATCCTCTTCAGTCAATAATGAATTCAACAAAACAATTTCTATATAGTCATCATCAGTTAACCTGGTCAACCTTACACACGCAACCAAGGTCGACAAGGTTGTTACTTTCGAAAAATGAAATAATTCCTGAAGCATTGCAGTTTCATTTTCTTCACTTTCAGACAAATCGAATTTGTCTAAACTGCTGGACAAATTAACTGAAAGCTAGATATTTGTTCACTCTCATTGCAATTCGACAGTTCCTACGCAATAGAACTCACGTACGTGAGTGTTTGAAAAGCAAACTCATTGATAGAGTAAACATTGTACTTTGTAGTAAATTCTGACGATAATTGTCATATTAAGGAGGTACGTAACATGGCCCTTGGGTTATTTTCCCGGCCTAGATTCATTTGGAGTTGTATCAAGAAGATTTTCTTTGAAGAAATATTCCAAATAGAATGTTATGGGTCTCAAAAGTCGCTTAAGCATCACAGTCGTGTATGTACTATGTTTTTTATAGTCTTAATATCTAAGCGGATTATCTTGTCCGGCTCACATTCAGGAACGTCTTTTATATCTCTTAAACCCCCAACAAATATTTATTTTAAAAACTCGTCAGAAAATTAAATATTCTTTTTCTAATAAGGCATTTAAAGATCTAATAACAAATATAATTTATTTGTATTTAAGAAATCATTTAATTCTGACATTTTATTTAAGGAAGCGTATTTTATACACTTCCATTTATAAATATAGATATAAAAAACTGTCTATTTTCTCTTGCCTATTTTACCTGTCTGGTCTCATTTTCGTCGACTCATTTAACAATTAAAGGTCAAGGAAGTATTTTGAAGTTCTTTGTTTCCTTGAATTGTTCTCATAAATACAATACACAATATTTACATTCATTGAGGAAGGCAATTGGAACAGAAGGTGGAGGGTTCTTATAGAGATTAGGGCCGTTACTTCAATTAGTATTATCTGTTTTGTGATATCACCCTTATTATCTTTCGTTCTCAATTAGGAGACTCGTAATGACGAATATGCTTTCTAAACTTTCCGATAATCGTTTGTGGTCACTTTGTCGAATTTTACTTCCTATAAAGTAGGCCACATTTTACGACAGGAGGAGTTTAAAAGTTTGCCGAATTTATGAAGGCCATTTTGCATCGCAGATTCTACCAGTTTTTAGTTTTTGACCAAATAAACTGAATGCATGATTTCTTATCTTGTTCTTATGTATGTATACGTGAAAGTGGAGTTGTGATGTTATGTTTCAAATTTATCATATTCCTTTCTATGACTAAATTAATTTTATGTCAAGATTATTAGTTAATTTTTCGGTTTTATTCAAAATCCCATGTGGGTCTTGTGAAAGTACATCAATTAATATAGACGTAGAGGTACTACGTGTCATGTAAAATACTTTTGCCTCTGTGATCTTTTAACCTCAATTGAGATTAGCATTCACTGTTAGAAAAGGCTTGAAAATTCGGCTATTTTTAATGTAAGACAGTGGAGGTTTTTCCGTTCGTGTACATTAAATTGACAGTATGTTATAGATTAATTTCCATGCACATGCACATACATTTCCGTAGTTTATTGTATATAACAAAGTTGCAAAAATTAATGGACATTTATTTTCAAATTAATGCACTTCCAACACGTATGTTTATTAAAAATGACTGAATTTTCAAGTCTGCTAACAGAATTAGAAATATATTTTAATAAATTTCAAAGTTACTAACAAACTATATTTTTGTATGATTTCAGAGTTGTTAACATTCCATCCAGAGGTTTAATAGAGCATCCCCTGGTCCGGGAAATACCGCAACAATGGGTCGGAAAAAGATACAGATCTCGCGTATCACAGACGAACGAAATCGTCAGGTATATATCAAATTGTTTATTAATAAAAAAAATCTGCATCCCCACTAGAGCGATTTATTTTCAGCTCTGAACTATTGATGGTTGAAACGAAACGAGCGAGAAAAACGTATAAAACTATAAAAGTTTATATTTTTATATCGCTATAATTTTTGAAATAACCTGTTTTATTATAAGGAAAGTTTACAATCTATATTCTGTAAATTGGAAGCCTGAGTTGCTTCACGATTTGAGTGGAAGACCGATGGTCTAATAAAGCACTGAATAACGTGCCGTCGTAACATCTTTTTCCAAATGAATCGTCTGATTACCTAATGCCCCTAGGTAGCAGAGGGAGCGACCGGCGTTATACAGTACAATGTGATAGAGTGAAGGGACAGGTAAAAATTAACTGAGACGAATATTACGCAATTCCCGACTGTTCCCTTCTTTACATGTATAGACAGAAATCATTTCCACTCGGCAAAACTTATTTTACCAATCCGTGAAATTAGAAACATTATAATAATTTTCTTCCTGATTGGTCTGTATAAATATTTTTTTTATAACACAAGATAGAACGAAATCTAAAGAGGCATTGTGAATTAAAAATGCAAATTTCAAAATTGCAGATGCAAAAATTAAAAATGTAAAACTAAAAATGGCGAAGGCAAAGTGGTGGACCTTTTTTTAAAGAAAATGTGGAATCCGCATAAAAATTTGATATCAAATGGCCAATTATAAGAGGTTTTCTGGTTCCCTTTTATCAAATATTTGATCGAAATTATAAAATTCAAAATGACGAGTCTAGAATGGCGGGCTTTTCATTAATCAGAAATGTTTATGTTTAATTGGAAATTAGTTATTCCTACCAGATGAATCCCATTTAGTAAAAAATCTAGTGCAGAAAGATCGAACGAATAGCTGCAGGTCTTCTTCACATTTTTAAGATTCTGCTGTTTCTAATTCTTTTCTTAAAACACTCAGGAGATGATTTCTTTAACCTTCCTGCCTGAATCAATATTGACATTTTTTGACTTTTTTAAAAATTATTTGAGATAATCTCGCTGTATAACAAATTCATTTTAGTCGTTTTTCATTCGATAAATTAAAACAGAGAACCCAAGGATTAACCACTTTTGAATTCAGGTCTTTAACTATCTCTGAATTTCTTTCAATTCTTTTGAATTATTTTGACTTCTTTTGACTTTGAAATTTTTGGGAATTCCCTTAAAATCCACCGAGAACAACGGATTTTTTTAGATTTTTAATTTTTTTAATTGACCTTGAAGACGTTTAAATTCACCTTGAATTCTTGTACATTTTATAAGATTTATGTTCACTTCCATTTATCTGAATTCAATGTTTTTTTTTCATTATAACAATTTTGTTTTATTCGCTTGATTTCTTTTTAATTAACCATCAATTCTTTTAAATTCATCCAAATTGTTAAATTCTTCTAAATTAATTCCCATTTTACTGAAATCAATGGGATATTTTGGATTAAAAAAAAATTCCAATTTATTTGGAATTCATCCTAAATTTTCATTATCATTATCTTTGGAATTCTCTTGATTTTTTCAACATTTTCCCCTGAATTCTTTCGATTTGAACTCTTCTAAATGTACTCAATTCTATTTAATTCCTTTGATTTTTTCAAATTCATCCTGAATAAGTCTTTTTATTTCACCTTGAATTTTTTTTAATTCATCGAAATCTGTTGAATTCTTCTAAATTAATTCCAATTTTACTGAAATCAATGGAATATTTTGGAGTTTCAAAAAAATTTGAAATTCACCGTAATTTCTCACTATCATTATCCTTGGAATTCTCTGGAATTTTTTTAAATTTACCCCTGAATTCTTTTTATTTGAACTCTTCTAAATGTACCCAATTCTAATCAATTCATTGGATTCTTTCAAATTCCTACTGAATATGTCTTTTTAATTTACCTTGAATTCTTTTGAACTTCCTGTTTTTTAATTAACCGTAAATTCTTAATAATTTATTTTGAATTCTTTTAAATTCTTTGGAATTATCTTCATTTTGTCAATTTATCCTAAATTCTTTTGAATTCCCTTGAATTCTTCTAAACCTACTTAATTCTATTCAATTCAATGTAATTTAATTTTTTATTTGAATTTTTATAAATCTCATTTAATTAATTGGTTTTATTTTTTTTTAATTACTTACATTCTATTGAATTCTTCTAAATTCATCTTAATTTTACTGAAAACCTTGGATTTTAAATAAATTTTCCAATCGATTTAAATTCTTTAGAATTTGACTTGAATTGTTTTGAAATATTATTAATTTAACCTGAATCCTTTAAAATTTATTTTAAATTCTTGTAAATTTCATCGAATTCTTTTCAATTAAAAAAG
>CAKNWT010303586.1:2341-12729 GCA_932066315.1 Andricus coriarius | reverse complement strand
TACACACTATACATAAGACATTACGAATTTTCAAGGCATCATTCATCCTTTAAATTTCAAATTGTGTAAACGTCTACTCTGATTAAAACAATTTTTATTATAAAAATTGAAAGAGTTTATTATTATATAAAAAACCAATTGTAATTTTTTTAACAATTTTTATTTCCTTAAACAATGTTTTCCTTCCACAATAATATAAAGATAATATTTTATTTTCAAAATTTTATAAAGTCTTTAAACAATCATTATTTGTTTGAACAATTTCTTCCTTCTGCAAATCGTGTAAAGTTTTTATCTTTCGGGTGATTTTGTTGACAATTATTATTTGTTTAAACAATTTCTTTAACAAATTCGTGAAATATTTTCTACAACCAACGGCACAATCAGCGAATGTTGAGCGTAATATAGATTATAAGGATATTTATTAATTATTTAAACAATTTTCATTTCAAACAAATAAGATAAAAAAAATTTTTTAATAAAATAATATCTTTACATGATTGTGGAAGAAAAAAATTGTTTAAATAAATAATAATTGTCAACAAAATTATGAAATATGTTTAACGAGAATTTCTGCTCTTGGTATTGATGAAATTTATCACATTTATCCCGAAAGATGAAAACTTTACACGATTTGCAGAGGGAAAAAATTGGTTTTTTATATAATAATAATAAACTTTTTCAATTTTTATAATAAAAATTGGTTTAATCAGAGTAGACGTTTAAACAATTTGAAATTTAAAGGCTGAATGATGCTTTGAAAATTCGTAATGTCTTATGTACAGTGTGTACACTGTACAGTGCAGAGGAGATTCAGCCTACGCCTATGGCTACCGGAAGCTCGGCCCTTTTTTGGAAGGGGTCTCTTTCACGCTTAAATTTGACAATGCTGTGAAAGGACGTTTTTTCAATACGACTTTTCCAGCATTGAAACTCATTAAGATCGAAATTATTCGGACGCTTTTAATTCATACATTAATAATTTTTATTGACCGGTCAACTTTTGAGATGAAACCGCTGAATCGAGAAGAATCTTTTAAGCTAGAGTTCAGCTTCAAATCTCTATCCAGAGCCGAGATAATTATTTTTTACATGTTTAGCTCTACTAATTAAAATAATCATTAAATTGAAGTAAAACAAATTGCTGTGTGTTAAGTACATGTTACAGAATACTCATGAATTTTTTCAAATTTCTTGTACCAATTTTTGAACCTGTTGAGGCCTTCAAAGTCGACGTAGTGAAAGTTGAGGGTCATTTCTTCTGTTTTTTCACACATTTTGTGTCACAGGTGAGTCAAAAAATTGTGTACGAAAATGTAACTGACATCGCTTTACGCGTATAATTATAAAGAATATTTCTGTCTTTGACTCAACATTCTGCGATTTTTTCTCGCCGAGTAATAAAGCTTCAAAGCCAGGTGTCAGGACTTTTGAATCCGACTTTAGTAAGCTTATGACGTCACGAAAGCCGAATTTGAAGTTACTTTGCGCTCTTCGAGTCAGGGATTCATCCTAAACTCAAAACGAAAATTTCGAATGGCCCGTTTTTTGCTGAAAACGAATCTTGTCTACGTTTTTCATCCATATTTGGGCTCGAAGAGCTAGAAGATACCATTTTTTTACATTCTCTGGGCAGCACACACGCTCGACCTTAAATTCGGATTTGGCGACGTCATAAACTTACTAGTGACATATGCGTCCAAACATCGAGGCGGTTTCTCATTTTCGAACTAACGTATCGGATAGGATCGCGGATTAAGGTGACTTTTGAGGTTATTTTCAACTTTTTTTAGGTTTGCCGTGATTTGTGATGCAGAGGGATACGAGGAAAGATAGGATAAATCAAAGTGACCTGAAAAAAATGAAAATTTCGCCATTGGTCACATTAGAATTACGAAACGGACTACTTTGGCAATTTGGGGAGGGGGGGGGGGTCTATTTTGAGTTTAGGGATGGAATTGGACTTTTCTGCGAAAAAAAGCCCTAGATCCACACTTAGCGACCCAGGAAACATAAGGTAACTTTGTTTGGGCTTATTTTGCTCTTACAACTGGAAGATCGTTTATTCTGTTTAACTGGAGGCAGGTTTGAGGTTAGGTTTAACGGTTTTAAGATTAGGAGCAAAGAGGCTTTAAACAGGAATTAATCAAAATTATACTGAAATCCAGTGCCCCGGGAAACCTGCAAAAATGTGGTCCAGTTACATTTTTTATAAACCAAAAGGGCTATTTCAGCTTTTTTTTTGTTCTTGTTAGGTTAGAGCAAAAGCCTGACCTGATGGGGCCAAACGGCCACCGGATTCGGATTCAGCGACCTCAAAAACATAAGACCAACATAATCTGTTCAAAATTTCAGACAACTTTCTTCTTTTTTATGAACAAAAACTGCTATTTTGGCTATTTTAGGGTGTTTTTTGAGGTAAGAGAAAAATCATAATCTGATGGGGCTAAACGGCAGCCGGATTCGGATTCAGTAACCTCAAAGATATAAGACCAAAATAGTCTGTTCTAAAGTTCAGATAATTTTATTTTTTTTATGAACAAAAAGGGGTATTTTTGCTATTTTTGGGTGTTTTTTGAGGTTGGAGAAAAATCCTAACCTGATGGGGCCAAACGGTCACCGGATTCAAATTCAGCGACCTCAAAAACATAAGACCAATATAGTATGATCAAAAGTTCAGACAACTTTTTTTTTGTATGCCTGTGTAATTTAATTTCAACAATAATTAAATTTCACTTCCTCAGAAAGCAAGGTTTGTATTTTTTTACGTTATATTTGTAAATTTGGGTAGTCATATAGTTTTTTGTCAAAGAAATTACAGTTTTCGCTTTACTTGTCCAAAATCAAAACGTTTTTTTGTCTTTTAGCTTTAAACAAATGTTATCAACAAATATAGCAGTAAATAATTAATATCGTGTAAGGAATTAGTTAAAAAATAAACCTATTATATAATAACAAGCTGTTCATTATTTCTAAAAATTTTGCAAATAAAAAAAAGAGAAAAATAAATTTTCCATTCTTCTGAAATATATTCTTTTATAATTAATCAAGTGGTTTTGTTGGGTTAAATTACATTCAATTTTAATACAATTTACATTTTATGAAATGCCAACAAATATTCGAGGTTTAAATAAGAAAATCAATTATGGCGTGGCAAAGAAAAGCTAGGAGTAAATTTTGTTGCAGGTAATTTTGTATTTTTACCTAATCGTATAGGTAGAAGATAAATATTACTCTTAGTAGGATGTAAACTGCCTGCTATATTACCTGTTCGCAAGGGTAAAGTGTAAATATTACTTTGAGTTGGGAGTAACTGACATTGTACGCGAGCACTTGGCAGTATTTACAATTTCCTTAGTTGTTTGCTATTTTGAAAACGGTGTGCTGCTTTTCTTTTACACCCAAATGCCGCATACATATTTGGCATTCTAAAAATAGTTTTATAAGATAACACCTCAACACTGCGTTATCAAGGACTAATATAATGCGAGTAGCAGACGTTGCTGCCACTAGCCGTCACTAGCGTCCCTAGCGTCTGGAAAACAGTTGTATTTGCAAAGTTGGTGGTGAATCTGCTCGTTCGTGCAACTTATCATACTTTTTTAATCAAATCGCGAAAGAAATCACTCGGTTGTTTTATCATTAGTGAGGCGGTTTTGGATTTAAACATTTGTGACGTGTTGCTAGTTGCAAACAGACGATGTCAAATTACAATTACCCTCACGACGAGGGTAAACTCAGAAAAATACCCGAGATACCAGGGTAAAGATTACCTACCTGGGGTCATTTTTATTGCAATTAATCTTCACCCTGCATTCCAAGTAATAATTACACTCAGTTTTTTCTGTTGAGGCACCACCCATTTTTGCCGGGTACCTGTCATTTCTCACAACTCTACCGAAAGGAAATCTCAGGAGCATCTCAGGCGAAAATGTCAGGCCAAGGCATACAGATTTCCGTGAACTGTCAGTCTCTATTTGAATTACTTCGTCTCTAGAGATTGCCTGAAAGATTTAGGTCCTTTTTTATGTTTTAATTTATGGAGGTCCAACATTGAGGATTCCGAAACACGAAAGGCAGATGAGAAATGTTCGGTAGTCATAAAGTCTTCATAATACTAATCCCTTTCACCCTACACATTTCTGTTGATTTATTTACTCTTATATTTTCGCTACTCGAATTCGAAGTTCTAAATTATTCTGCTACTTGAATAATAGATTCCCGATTTCTTTTGATCCGAAAAAATAAAACACCAACATTTTCTATACGAAAATAAAGTATCGGACTTTTTTGCTACTTGAATTCGGATTTATAGATTTTTCTGCTACTCCAGTAACACTGGTCAACATTTGATACAAGATTTATCACCGGACTTCATTGGGGTATACTAGGGTTTTTGGGGTCGCTGATTTTGAATCCGAGGTCGATTAACCTCTGCCACGTCAGGTTCAAGGTCATCACAA
Organism: Andricus coriarius; assembly: GCA_932066315.1. NCBI lineage: Eukaryota > Metazoa > Arthropoda > Insecta > Hymenoptera > Cynipidae > Andricus > Andricus coriarius. The sequence continues at coordinate 8,266 of CAKNWT010303586.1, read as the reverse complement.
GGTCAAAGTGAGAAAAACTGGCTAAATAAATCTGAAAAAATATGTATATAGGTTTTTGGGGTCGTTGAGATAGAATCTGGGGTTCGCTCAACCCTGTGAGTTCACCCAGAGGTAATTGCGAGGTCACGTCCAGGTCATACTGAGATAAAAGTGTTAGAAAAACGTGAGAAAAATCCTATATAGGTTTTGGGGGTCGCCCAGTTCAAATCTGAGGTTCACTTAACCCTGTGATGTCACTCAGAGGTGATTTCAACGTCACGTCAAGGCCATACAGAGACGAAAGTGTTAGAAAAATGTGAGAAAAATCCTATATTAGTTTTGTGGGTCGCCGAGTCCTCGTAACATGGGGTTAACTTGACCCTGTGAGGTGACCCAGAGGTGATTTCAAGGTCACGTCAAGGTCATACTAAGGACGACGTCATACTGAAACCTGATTCCAGGCGATAAAAATATTATGAAACAGACCTTAATACCAACGAATAAAGTCCTACTTCCACCTTTGCACATTAAATTATGTCTAGCAAAACAATACGTAAGAGCAATGAGTAAAAATCAAAGTGACGCTTTTACGTATATCTTTGAAATATTTCCCTACCTTTCTGAAGCTAAAATAAAAGAAGGCGTCTTTACAGGACCACAGATAAGAGAACTATTGAAAAATGAAGAATTTGAAAGAAGGATTATTGATAAAGAAAAAGACACTTGGCAAAGTTTTAGAGAAGTGAACAAAATTTTTGTAGAAAATAACAAAGACCCTGATTATAAAAATATTGTTGCAAATATGGTTCATAACTACAAAAAACTAGGTTATCTTATGAATCTGAAACTTCACTTTCTTGATTCTCATCTTGATTCCTTTCCAGAAAATCTAGGAGATTTCAGTGAGGAGCCAGGCGAAAGAATGCATCAGGACTTGAGTGAGTTTGAAAAAAGATATCAAGGTGTTTGGGGCAAAAATATGTTAGCAGACTATTGCTGGAATCTAAAGAGAGGCACAAGTTAAACACATAATAGAAAATCAATTAGAAGATCATTAAATTATAAACGTAAACGTTTTGACGCAGAACACTATTGGTGATAACGAAAACAATCAAGATAGAAAGAATAGATTCCCGAAACATTGGTGAGATATAAAAACTACACAACTTTGACATGCACGCCTTGCTTCTCTCTTCGTACTTACAAGGTGAACGACAGGTGGGCAATTTACCATCTCAATATCTACTTAAAGCAATGTAGCTGAGCGGTATCATGCTGAAAGATCACTTTGTGATGCCTTTTGGACCAAGGTTTTACTGAGCGTGACCTTGGCATGACCTTAAAATTACCTCTGAGTGACCTCGCAGGGTTAAGCATACCCCAGATTCGTACTCGGCGACCCCCAAAACCCTATATAGGATTTTTCTCACATATTTCTGACCGTTTCGTCTCTTTATGACCTTTTCGTGAACTTGAAATTACCTCTGGGTGACCTCCCGGGGCTGAGCGAACCCCAGGTTCTGACTTCTCGAACCCGGCTTCTCGAATTTAGAGTTCGAGATTCTTCAGCTACACGAATAATAGATTTCCAATTTTTTTGCTCTTCGAAAATAAAGCATCGGATATTTTTCCTGTTCGAATTCCAAGTTCTAGATTAATCTGCTACTCGAATAATAGTTTCCTGATTTTTTTTGATCCTAGAAATTAAAGTACACGATTTGTTTGATACTCGAATTCAAATTTATATAATAATCTGCTGCTTCAAGAATAGATTCCCGATATTTTTGCTTCTACAAATTATTGTGCCGGATTTTTTTGCTACTCAAATTCGAAGTTCTAAACTATTTTTATACACGAACAATATATTCCTGATATAATTGCTTTTATATATTAATGTGCCGGATTTTTTTGCTACTCGAAAATATTGAGAAAATTCACATTTATGAAACTCCAGATCATGTTCCTATCCCCACGGTAATATTCAGCGGACCCTAAAATCTACCCCTAGTACATTTTACGAAATAGGTCGAAAGTTAATGTATTTAAAACATCAAATAAATTTTCAAATTGGAAATGGCCACAAAATTCACCTTCATAAAACTCTAGATTATGTTGCCGACCCCATGCTTATATTAAGCGGCACCTAAAATCCAACCCGTAGTAACAGTACACGCACCAATTTCAAATATTCACCACGTAAAACAGCCAATACACTATTAAATTAGAAATAGCCACAAAATTCCCGTTCCAATTGTACTTTTCACGAAAGAGGTCCGAAGATTCATAAGGTAGAACAGAAAATAAATTTTTAAATTGGAACTATTTAGAACATTCGCATTTAGAAAACTCCAGATTAGGTTCCCAGCCCCATGTTAATGTTAAGCGGCCCCTTAAATTCACCCCTAATACTTTTCATGAAACAGGTCCGAAGATTCACCATCTAAAACAGCCAATAAATTTTTAGATTCAAAATATTTAGAAAATTCACTTTCAGAAAACTCCAGATTATGTTCTCGACCCCATGCTTATATTAAGCGGCACCTAAAATCCACCCCTAGTACTTTTCACGAAACAGTTCCAAACATTCACAACGTAAAACAGCCAATACATTTTTAAATTGAAAATAGCCACATTATTCGCATTCACAAAACCCCATGTTATGTTCTCAACCCCATGTTGATATTAAGCGGCCCCTAAAATCCAACCCTAGTACTTTTCACGAGACGGGTCTAAAGATTTACCATGTAAAACAGCCAATGCGTTTCTAAGTTGAAGGTATTTAAAAGATTTACATTCAGAAAACACCAGGTTATGCTCCCAACCCCATAATAATATTAACCGGCCTGCAAAATCCAACCTTAGTACTTTTCACAAAACAGGTCCGAAGTTATTTTATGCAAAACAAAAAAATAAATATTTTAATTGAAATAAGTCACAAAATTCATATTCAGAAAACCCCATATTATGTTCCCGACCTCATTTTAATATTAAGCGACCACTAAAATCCACCCCTGTACTTTTCACGAAACACGTCCGAAGATTCACAATGTAAAACAGCCAATACATCTTTAAATTGGAAATAGCCACAAAATTCACATTCAGAAAACTCCAGATTATGTTCCCAGCCCCATATTAATTTTAAGCAGCGCCCAAGATCTTCGTCTGGTACATTTTACGAAATAGGTCCGAAGTTACTTCGTGTAAAACAACAAATATAATCTTAAATTAAGAATAACCACAAAATTCACAGTAGAAAAGCTCCACCTTATCTTACTAATCCCATAATCATATTAGTTAACCCCCGAAATCTACCCCTAGTACTTTTAACGAAACAGGTCCGAAGATTCACCATGTAAAACAGCTAATAAATTTTTTAATTGAAAACAGTCAGAAAATTAACATTCAGGAAACGTCATGTTATGTTCCCAGCCCCTGTTATTATTGAGCGGCCCCTTAAATCCACCCCTAGTGCTGTTCACGATACAGGTCCGAGGATTCACCATGTAAAACAGCTAATACATTTTTAAATTGAAAATATTACGAGAATTCTCATTCAGAAAACTCCAGATTATTATTTCATCTCCACAATAATATTAAGCAGACCACAAAATCCACCCCTAGTATATTTTAAGAAATAGGTCCGAAGTGTTAGGTCCGAACCGGTTAGAAACAAATTTCGGTGCTTGCCAATATTGAACTTTAGGTTCTAATTTGCCGTATAGAAACTGACTAACACCAGTTAGAAAGTTTTCAGTATCGAGTGCCGAGTACGAATCGGTTAGGAACCAGTTAGAAACTATCTTTGGTCTGCCAATATTTAATTTCTGGTTCCAATTTTCCGGATAGAAACAGGTTAGGACCGGTTAGAATTTTTTATGTGTCCAGTGTCGTGTAGAAGTCGGTTAGCAACCGGTTAGAAACGAACTTTGGTCTTTGCCAATAGTTGATTTCGGGTTCCATTTGTCGGACAGAAACCGGTTGGGACCAGTTAGAAAGTTTCCAGTATCGAGTGCCGTGGAGGAATCGGTCAGGAACCAGTTAGAAAGAAACGTTGGTCTTGGCCAATATTTAATTTCTGGTCCCATTTGTCGGATAGAAACCGGTTAGGACCGGTGAGAATGTTTGCTATGTCGAGAACCGTGTAGGAATCGGTTTAGAACCGATAGGTTAGAAATGAATTTCGGTGTTCCCTAATATTCAATTTCAGGTTGCTGAATATGTTTTGAATTCAACCCCTATAAGCCAATTTCATAGGGTCTCGAAAGAAACTCCATAAGTGTAAAACGAGATATTATGTCTCGCCAGAAAAAAATGCGTTGCTCAAGCATAGGTCAAAAATAGGTCAAACATGTTTCAAGATTATTCCAGAATGGGTAATGTATGGATCGTTGCGTACCTAAAGCATTGGTGGTGGCCACGTCCCACGCTCAACTTAAATAATTAGTTCAACACTGAGTTCGACGGATTCCAGAGTTTATCTTGCATAAAAACAAAAATAGGGAGTTCCGCTATGACTAAAACCTTACTAGTTCTCTCTTTTCATCATTTGAACAAATTCATAATTGGTTTCGAACATCAAAACTCTACGCATCACTCCCAACGTAAGTTTCAGAAATCTTTCAAAATTGGTTTAAATCGATATTTCTTAGTTGAATAATAATATTTTGCAGACGGAAGTTTGATTGTTAGTTATTTTTCAGACTATAGGCAGTAAATTGCTATTTCTAAAGAAGAAATTGGAGAAAGAGTTTGGACATGTGCAAAATTTTCAAAATGCCGTGAACATGAGGCCGACGCGAAAACGCGAGCGATTAGGCCGACCCTACCCTATGTCAATATACACAAACTCACTTTCGAGGAATTCATAGAATGCAAGGAATTTACAGATTTTCATGAATTCGTCGATTTTCATGAATCCGTAGATTTTCAGTAATCCGTAGAATTTGAGGAATCCACTTGAATCGAAAAACTCATAGAATTCAAGGAATTGAGAGAATTCAATGAATTCACAGACTTCAGAGAATTCGAAGAATACAGAGAATTCAAGGCGTTCAAGATTTACATGTAATTTCACACGTTTTCATTAATTCTATTTTGTTTTATGTATTTCTAAAAAAATTTCTAGATTCTTCTTAAATCAGCTGCGACGTCCGAACATTGATTTCTTCAGCCGGTCTTTGGTCATTATATTCTTATTTAGACGTGCACTTCTTATTTAAATTACTCATACATACTAACAGATTTACACACTCTCGCTGTTTTTTTCTAATTCTCGGCTACCATTGAGTTCAGTTCGCCTGTTGCTGGCAGCGAGATTAGTAATTTTAACCAGTTGTAATTAATTTCTGTTAGTTGATAAATGACCGCGCTTTTAGGGGTCAGCCTTGGTGAATGAAATAAATTGTGGTAAATTTCTTTATGTAACCCAGTGTAGTACTATCTGCCAGAAAAGAATCGAAAGTTACAAATACAGTCCATTGCTTTAATTTCAGTCGAAACATTGGTCCTTCGAGCCGAATAGTACATTTTTGAGTCGATAAATTAAGCGAATTCAAGGAATTCAGAGCATTCAAGGGATTCAAAGAATTTAAGGCATTCAGCGAATTCAACAAATTCGAGGAACTCAGAGAATTTGAGGAATTCAAGGAATGCAGAGAATTCAAGGAATTCAGAGAATTCAAGGAATTCGGAGAATTCAGAAAACTCAAGGATTTCAGAGAATTCAAGGAATTCAAAGAATTCAAGGAATTCAGAGAATTCAAGGAATTCAGAGAATTCAAGGAATTCAGAGAATTCAAGGAATTCAGAGAATTCAAGGAATTCAGATAATTCGAGGAATTTAGAGAATTCAAGGAATTCATGAAATTCAGAGAATCCAAGCAATTTCTAGAATTCAAGGAATTCAGCGAATTTCCGGACATCAGAAGATTCCTGGATTTCAGAGAA